>JARUHE010332851.1:0-10813 GCA_031471125.1 Archaeomysis grebnitzkii | reverse complement strand
ATTGTCAAGCTCGTCCTTCAGAGCTTTTCCAGTTAATCCTTCCTCTTGAAGTTGTGATTTAATTTCTCTTCTCAAAGGGAGAAAATCATTTTTTTTTCAGGCATTATTTTTGGTACTCCTCCCATGCCAGATTGCATTGTTTCTTCCAAGCCACTGTTGCAGATGAGCGTCCCCACAGGACCGTCAAAACCCCTTTAGCACATGCTTGCCACCTGGGCATGGAATTACATTTTGGACCTTCTGTTGGTAAGCCCACAGCACATGAATAGCAACACGATATAGCTTCTGATTATTGGCGAATACCATGAAGGTTTGGCAAATACTGCGAGTCAGTTTTTGTATTTTGTTCATCGCTGTCATAATAGTATCCGGTTCTGATGGAACCATGTATATTAACGGCGTATAGATGGCACTGCTAGCTGGATGAATGGATTGTCATTGATCTCGTGAGATCCGTGTGTTAAAGCCAATCTTCTCGGGTACATGTTTCTTCCAGATTGCATTTTCAAGAGCTCTTGTTTTTGCTAGTAATGTATGTTGAGAAGTAAGTATTTTGAGAGCTGGTACTGCACGTGTTGCTTCTTGCGCTGGCATTGGGGATTTACTTTATCCATTATAGCGCTGGATGGGGATGGCTGGAGAAACTTTATTTATCATCTCTTTTTTCTTTATACGCCGAATTTTTTTCATTTCAAACAGATTGATTTTCTGGGAAACAGCATGGGCAGCAAAAACTTTGAATCTTAGTACTTCATTATAAGAACAGGTGATTACAAAACCATAAAACTTATCGTTCAGGCTCTTATCTTTCCCCAAATAGACCTATAGATACTCACAAGGTAGCTGCCCAAGAATTCACGGTGCTGGTGATAAAATCGCCGATGAGATAAGCCTGCAAGGTGTCCCGTAATTAAGTAAGGTTGGACTGCAACTATCATGAATGATGTCAGCACTTATATCTGTCACATAACTGTTCAAGTCAGGAACAAGTTGTGCTGTCTCCTTTGTTATTCTTGTCCCAAATGTTCAAATCATCTTGGTCTTTTTCATCTGGTATTATCTTGAGGAAATAAGTAGCTTTGCTCTGGAACATAAGAACGCTTGCAACCTCAACTTCAAAGAGAAGGTTCGACCCAAAAAGTGTTGAAGATGTTCAATCAATATGCATCATTTCATCCCAATTCCCTGAAGAGATACGTATAGGTTGTATAATTCAACAGAGTTCCAGATGTGTTTTGAGTCACTGCTAAGTTCATGGATCTGTACATTCATATGTGTGATACTCCCACTTCTGTTAGAAATACATTCTTCTTCTCAGGCCCATGAACTTTGCCATACAGCTCCTTGCACCCATATCTTGACTGCGCAATTATATCCTCTCGACTGGAACATACCTCCAAAATGGAACATCTTAAGTTCTTTTTGCCCTGTTTCTTTCAGCAGTTCTGCAATGAACTACTCTTTGTATACATAGTCTATGTTTTTGTCTGCTAGTTATCTAGCTGAAAGCTTAAATATAGATGCATATAAATAAAAACGCAGTATGTACATTTTCCAATATTGTAAGGCATAAGATGTTTCCGTATTAAATTGTTTGTGATCGCCATTTCTATTTTGCATTGTATTGGTATCAATATCGTTTAAAGTCCTTATTTAATATTTTTCATTACCTATAATAGCCTAAATGTTAAAACAAAAACAATTCTTTATCAATGTTGTACTATTTTCTTTGAATCAACGTTGAAGAGAAATATGGATGTGTTTTTAACCCGTCACGATACGATATGAAAATTAGCGATACGTTTTGAATTCGGAAAAGTGAATTGAATTTGGAAAAAAGTCGGTTGAGGACACGGCTTAAGTTGTGTGCTTATAATGCCACCAAAATTTGATTGGAATTGTAGACTATTCCATACAATTTATGATTTCTTCTGGATTTAACAGGTCATATAAATTCCCTCAAGAGAAGGGTAATCTGCAACAGTATTTTGAGTGACACTATTATGGTAGTTATATTACCCCCAAACCTAAAAGCTGATATGTCCAGAGTTCACTATGTCTTTAAGGAATCTGAGATTAAATCCCTACATTAAAATACTGCTCTTTCAATAAATTATTAAACTAATAAATTTAAGTTGAAAGTAATAATTGTAATAAAATATCATATGTAGAACAACACTTTTCACATGTTTTTGGGTGGGTTTATTACTCACTATTATGAAACTTCAAAATAATTATTCTTAGTTTTTTCCACTTAATACCCATGTTTTTAATTTCATAAAATGAATCTAAAGAGCTTGTAGGATTTTTGGAGTGAATAATTGTTTTAAATTGAAAAAGAAAACTGTAAGAAACAGCGTTAAATAAATTGTTTTAAATTATCTCAGTGTGTAGATTCTAAAAATATAAAGGTTTGTATGGTTACAACCTATAATGTAGGGAAATATTCATTTTTGTACGAGAGGTTCGCCACTCGGAATCCACTTTTGACGAGAAAAACAGTCACAATTTGAAAAGGATTAGATATTTTACACGGTCAATTATGTATGCACACAAAAAAATCTGAGATGTAGTGGTGAGATTTTTTTTACCCATTTTTTTTTTACCATCAAGTTTTGGTTAAAAATACAAATCTCTTAACCAATTAGATACATTTTAAATTAAACTAAACAAAGGATAAAATATTGAAGAGTGTTTTGTACCTCTGTGAAAAAACATTTCAACAAATATTAAAAGAATAAAACGAATTTACAAGTAAAAATGTTCTACATAAAAGTATGAAATATGGTAACTTCAAATAAGATTTTAAAATTTAAAGTTTTATATATATTTTTTAACAAGTAGAAAATTGTTTGAACAAAATAATGTTAAGCAAGGTAAAACTTAATTTAAAACTGTATCAATAAAAATATTATGTAGAATAATTAAAAATTGTATTAAATTTTGTAAGTTTTGGCAAAAAATAATAATTTCATTATAATAAAGTTCTATAATTTTTACAAGAAAGTACAACTTAATAATAAATGAAGAAAGAAAAACATTTTTTTTTAACGAAAATTTTAAAACAAAATGTTTTTAATTAAAGTGTGAATGTTAATTATAATTGCCATAATGGCCAATGTTATTTATAATTATGAATGCTAATTATAACTGGTAATGTTGTTTATAATTGTGAATGTTAATTACGACTCGTAACTTTCTTTCTCTCCATGAAGATTAACAAATAGGTATTCAACAAATCAGTATTTTATTGTTTTTATTGGATTTCAAAAGAAGGAAAGCAACGCAAGGGAGTTGAAGTACAATCAATAAGACAAACGGAACAATTTACATAAAAAACAAATAGAATAAATACTTTATCCTAAATCTCGACATGTTAAAGTCGGTCTTACTTTCATTCCACTTTGCGCGCCATTATTTCCATTTCTCCTTGATCATTAATTTGTAAAACCTTGGCAGTGTGGAAATCTCGCTGAATTATGTAAAACAAAAAAATATATGTATTTCAAATATTTAGCACATCTAATATGGATGGCAACGTGCATTGATAAATTGCTGTGATATTTCCAGTTTTAGTTATATATACAGTATATATCAATTGTGTACACACGCGCACACGTATTTATTACATACATACACATCCGCATACTTAATTATCACACACACACACACAATAAAATACACAAAGACGCACATACATACACACTTACACACAGCCAGCCAAACACACACACACACACGATTCTGTTTTTATATAAAATAATAATAAAGTACTTAAAACTTATATTAATATGATTTTATCAAATATTTAAACAAAATCGTATTCTTAATCAAATCAATTAATTTTATTTATGTTTCTACGCCAAATAGATTTACATTAAACATCATTTGTCGGTTTGTGTTTCCATGAATAGTCAATTGAATGATAGGTCTTGAAATCTTCGTATTATTGTATTATCAATATAATTACCTGAACTATTTGTTTGTATAATTTTGTTTAGCAAAACATAGGCACCGTCTTCACTTTTACCAATAACAATCTATATATTCATAAGCTACAACGTTATGTACAGTTGATCGCAGAAGTTCATTCCCTTTTACCAGATAACCCCTACAAAAAGGGAGTTTTAAGCTCCTCCTATGTCATTTTTAGAGACGCCTTTCAGCTTAGGCGCTTATTTCAAAATTTAATAAACTATCCATTTTGATCTCCTTAATACAACAATTATTGTTAGTATTACCGAAAAAATGAATAATTGAATAATATGAATAAATGGTGAAATAATAATTGATATGAATGATGGACGATGGATGATGGATGGTGGATGATGGGCTATGGAGGATGATGGATGATGGATGATAGATGATGGATGATGGACGATGTATGATGGATGATGGATGATGGATGAAGGCTTTCAATCACTCTGTTCACACGCTCAATAAAAATAGTATAGTTCCATGTTGGTTTTTTGTATGCTAGACCTGTGAAAACTTATGTTTAGTAACAGCTATAATTTCAAAAAACGTAGATTTGTGAAAAATTTTGTTTAGTAAAAGTTTTTTTCGTTTAGCTTTAGTGAACATTCTTGTATAATAGATAAGTATGTTTTTCATATTTATCAAAAATATATAAATTGTATAAAAGAAAACCTTAAAAAATAATTTGAATGAAAAACTCAAACTTTTTTCAAAACAAACGTTTCTCTAAAGTCAATAAAAAAGAGATTGGTCCGAACGATAATGACAACAACAATAACAACAACGATATGAATTTAAAACACATGTAAACTTTTTGATCAGCTTGCTCACCAGGTCGAAAAATATATAGATTTATATTATATCATAAATGTTGAGAATTAATAACACTTCATTGTATTCTAACTAAGCTTTACTGTAAAATCAACAACATAAAAGTTACAAGCCAAATTTTGAGTTTGGTTAACCCTATAACAAAACATAGTTCCAAGAACAGTCATTATTCAAAATTATTATCGCCTATCGCTGTCTAGCAATGGTTCTTGGTGATAAATATGTATGTACTTCTTAATTAAACATTTATGAAGTTATAAACCAAATTTTAATTTTGGTCAACCCTGTGAAAATATACTTCGAACAGCAGCTGTAAATTGAAGTTTATGCTAATATTAAAATTGATAAGGGTAATAACAAAGATAATAATAGCATTAGAAGAAGAGTAAAATTTTAATCAGTCAAATTTTGCTTGTGGATAACTTTGAGACACTATAAATTATATTCCTTATAACAGCTATTATTTAAAAAAATATATATTTGTATAAAAAGGTTTTTTTAAGTAAAAGTTGTTGGAAATTTATTGTTTTCTTTTATTTTATTCTAAGTAAACATTCTCTATAAAATGGAAAAACGTTGATTTTAGAAATAATAAAAATAACAGGTCTTTAAAAAATATTTTTTAAGAGAGAAGAGAAATTTTCTTAAGATTTTATTTCAATAAAGGTTGTTCAGACTTAATAGTTCTTTATTTTATTCTAAGCCAAACAACGCTATACAAAAAAAAATGTTATAAGCCAAATATTGAGTTTAGGCAACCCTCTAAAAGTATAATTCTAACATCGAGAATTATCTTAACGTAAAAGTTTGTGTAAAATTTTTTATATAGCAAAGTTAGTGAGAATATATATTTCATTCTAAGTAGACATCACATTGAAATGAAAAATAAACAAGTAAACTTTCCAGTTTAAAAAAAACACATAAAAATCAATTATAAAAGCACCATAATCTGGTGGGGGTGAGTATGCGTCCTTCACATCCAAAGCCTAGTTAATGTGAACCGAACTGCAATTAACTAACTAACTAACCATATTCTGTAAAAATATAAACTTTATTGAAAAGCAATTATAACTAAAAGCCCTAAGATTATTTTAAGCAGAGATGGCTCAAACGTCATTAACACAAAATAGATTTAACTGGACTACAACGACAACAGCAACAGCGATGACAACCATAGCGGCAAGACATCGTCATTGGCAATGATAGAAATGCAAAAAGTGTATATAGAGCTTTCCCTGACTTTGCTCACATGTTCAATAAAAATTTAATAATTATAATAATCATACAAGAAATATTAAAATTATAATAATGTACTTTTTATTTCATTTAAAAAACATAAAACAAATAAAATAATATAAGATTTGATTTATCTCTTGTATAACCAATAAATATTTATTATTAATGAACCAAAAAAATTGATATTGACAAAATAAAATGTTTAATAAAAATTATTATTTTATTCAATAAAAAAACTTATCATAAAATGAAACTTTTTAATCAATTGTCTTGTAAATTCAGTGAAATGATCAATTAAAGTTATAAACCTAGATTCTCTAAAATATTACTTCTAGAAAAAATTATTCAAACAAGTTATTATATAATTTTTGCAATGCAGAAAATTTCATGACAAAATAAAACAATTTAGTTTTAAATTAAAATTTGAAAATAATTGTAACATAAATAAGCACATTTATTTAAGCGACGTAAATAATCAAACAGCTCTCATTAACTTTTATTCAATAAAATAGTTATAAAGCTAAGAACTAAAAACTTTAGTATTTGCCTCAACCTAAGATATAAGCTCGAGACAATGACGACGACGACACCGGACAGATAAACAAATGTTGATTGTAGGAACGTATTAGTGTTCTTAATGATCTATGTGAAACTTTTCAGGTATTTTATAAATATATTTTATCTAAATGAAGTAATTTAAGGATTAAAACATCAACTGAACAAATATGTTTGAGCAATTCATTCTTTAGCAATTTTGTTATAAATTACATCTAATAAACCTATAAATTACATATAAACAAATTTTCCAACAAGTGTTGACCAAATGTTGGGTTGACTTTGTATTTGAGTAAGTGAAATGTGAAATTAACTCACTGCGGAGTTTTGACCCGAACTGAAGTGGGTCATCTTAGATGTACGAGACTGTACCTTTGGCAGTGCAAACAACACAGAATATGGTTTGAGAGTTGACATCTACACCAGTTGATCTATGCTTACATGGTCAATGTAAATAAACATTTTTAAACTTGGAATTTGCTATTTAAATTTTTTTCTAAGTTTGAATTTTTTTTTTCAAATTGTATACAATATAAACAAATAGTATATACCATTTCTACACCGATACACACACAAATATACTGTACATCCATAACACAACCAAGTTAACAAACAAATACAAACATACAAAAACAAACAATGAGCATAGTAAGGTTAATTGTGATGCTATAATGTTTATAACAATTATAATGATAACAGTTATACCAACAATAGTTTTTCTATCAAGGAGATCAATATGGATAGTTTATTAAATTTTATAATTAGCGCCTAAGCTGACAGACACCTGTGTGTCTTTCTTTTCTTATTCTTTTCATTTCCGGCTTTTATCGTTTCTCTTAAAGGCGTTTGAAACTGCCAACTTTTAAAAATGAAGGTGATTTCCTAAGAAAATTTAAAAACTACATTAAAACAAAAGTGAAACTTTGTTGTGGAATAAAGTAGTCAAATAAATCAACATATTACATTAGGAAATCTGATTTGAAACAAAACAAAATTTCTTTTACTACACTGTTTCCATATTTAATTTTATTATAATTTCAGATTTCAGGTTTCTCTTAACCTAGCATAATTTATTTTTCGCTACTAAATATTATATATATTGATACTTGAGCATGAGATTTCACATGATATGTGATTTTGTATTCATGTATATAAAACACATGGTAAGGCATAATAATTTATTTGTGTTTTAATAAATCTTGATTAGCTTAACCATTTCTGTAAACAGAAGGCTTTGTACAATCTTTTCAAATAAACTCTAAATATATGCTCATCATATCGTATACCACAATTCAGATTTTTCCTTTGAGTCTGTAAAAATAATTAAGTATAACTGTAAAATATTTTGCCCTAGTCGAAGATGTTTTTAGCAAAATATAATTTTAATTACAGAAATTGTTGAATAATAATTAAAAAAATGAAGTTATTGTAAACATTTAATAAACGCAAATATATTTTTCTTATAAATCATTAATGAAAAATGATTTTAATAAGTATTTTATAGAAACATAAATTCGAGCTAATAAGTTTATCATCAAGTTTTGTTAGTTTCTAGATAAAAATAAAAATCAAATATATTAATTTGTGTTACAAAATATTGTGAATCAAAAAATAATGTTAACGAGTTGTGTTTCTTGTTATAAATAATTATACAGTGTCGCTATAAAATGGATAAGAAGTGCCGCGATTAAATCAAAAAAGTTTTAATAAAAATATAAAAAGAAGTGAAGTAATTTTAAACAAAATATTTTTCCAAAAATTTGCCTTTGAAGTTATAAAAACAAATTCTTGGCGCGTATTTTCAAAAAAAAATATTGGTGCGCTTTTTTGGCAATGACGGCGTCGGTGCGGTTCACGAAACCGGAGATCCGCGAGGACGACGCCATCATCGAAGTGAAGGACATCCGGGACATCCGGCCTCGGGTCCGCAGCGGCGCCTTCCTCTCCGCCAAACATTCCATCGCCTCAAAAGGCTTCGGGTCGCGGTCCTCCTTCCAAAGCTTTCGATTCGACAACAGCGACAGGTGAGTTCAGTTTTTTATTGTACAGTCAGACAAACAAGTTCTCGGTGGCCGAGTTTTGTCGTAATGTCCAAAAAATGTTTTTTCTTTCATCTAATTTTTGGTTGAGTTTGGTACTTTAGTATGTTTTGTATAATTTTGGTACTTTTGTACGTTTAAAGTTGTTTTATTGGTTATTATGAACATACAACAATATACTTATTTTAATTAATATATACAGTTGCATATACACATATATTTACGGGCATTAATGTGAAGGAAATTCTTAAACTGCCGCCCTCAGCCGTCCAGGTTTCGCTCTTCAAAGAATGAACCCTGACTGATGGCAGCAGTTTAAACATTTTGTTCACATTAATGCCCGCAAAGTCATAGACTTGAAGAGAATGTTTACATAACAACCGAACAAAAAAAGAAAGCAGTTAAAAGTAATGAATACTTCGCTTCTTTGCGATTCGCAATTCAAAAAAACTCATTTGTAATGATTTATTGACAACTTGTTATACAATTTTTATGTTTTTTAATACTAAACAATAGTCAATCTTGAGTTAAAGTCTGTTTTATCATTTGAAGAAAATCCTTATCAACAAATTGATACACAAATCATAGTGAAATTTATAGTTTTAGTTCTAATTATTGATTATAAATTAAAAAATTGTGTATGTTTAAAGATTGAAAATTTGTTACACTACTTTTATTTTTACAATAAAATATAAACATTTAACACTTAACTGTTATTCTATCATATCAAGAAAGCTATTTCTAAAAAAAAATGATGAATATAATATAATACAAATTTCAATTTTTAAACTACAGTATAAAAAATGATAAGAAATTCAAGTCTAGTGCGTGGCGCGCCTAACATATAAGCTTTTTTCGTTAGGTCTTACATATTAGTACGTGGTACGGTCAAACGTTATATTAGGCCTTATTGTTTCCACATTCTTTTCACATGAAATGACAAAATACTTTGTTTCATTTATGAATTATATTTTAAATTTTTGCTTGTTAAATGTGTTTAGAAAAGTAGTTAAATTATCTATTATATACTGTATTACAATGTGCTTGACGTATTGTTGTTGATAAAAAACTGACGGCAACTGTGAAGAAATTATAAACTTAAGTGATGTGAATTCTCATAATTAGATTCAAGATACTTAAATTGTTTAACATCAGTTTTTAATTGAAAAACTTTTTGAATTTAGTAAAAATAGTTCGTTGATTGTTTTTTTTATTTTCAGCGGAAAAAATTGTAAAAAACGAAATTGAATTTATAATAAAATACTTTTTCAAAATGTTTCTTTATAAAAAAATCACTTTTCCAAAACGTGTTTTATATTTATATTAAACTTTCTAAAATGTATTAAATTTCATTTAATTTGAATCTAAACATATGGAAAAAACTACTTACACCCTTTCTTTATACACTATAGCACTGCATCTCTTGTGCTCCAGAAAGGTAGAAAGACGATATTTGGAAGCAAGGATTAAATTTGGTGATATGAAAAATTAAACAGAAAGAAACAAAAACAGCTGATTGGCAGATAAAACACAGCGTACCAAAAAGAAAACAATCAGTTGATTGAGAGATAGGACACAGCATGCTAAAAAGGACATTATTAGCTCATTGGCAGATAAAAGATAGCGTGTTAAAAATGTCATCATCAGCTGATTGATAGATAAAACACAGCGTGCCAAAAAGGACAAATTTACAAGAAGCTGAGATATGTGCTCCCTTATTAGTAAAGCAAATCTCAAGAGACTTGTGAGATTTGAATTCATTAATTTAAAACTTATTATTTTTAACTTTTAATTTTTCAAGTTTATACTTTTTTTCGTATATAGTTTTTATTAAATATAAACAAACACAATGTAAAACAAGGACAACTGCAGCCAATGTGGATTCGTTGAAGGAGGAGTTGTGAGTGACGGGAGTGAGGGAAGAATTGTAGCAGAAGAAATAGTGTCAAAAAAGAAGTACACAATCTGCTATATATAACATCTGAATGAGGACCTTCAAGATATGAATTGAATGCTAAGAACATAATGTTGAAGATATTTTGTGTGAGAGAGAGGGAGAGCTCTCACAGAAAATATAGTGTAGATGATGGTTCACTAAGAGCCTTAACTTGTTCACAATATTATAAAGTCAAATGAGGGGCACAAAAACGGAAGATTTAAATGTTTATTTGGAA
>JARUHE010332840.1:0-10814 GCA_031471125.1 Archaeomysis grebnitzkii | reverse complement strand
TATTGTATAATGACTTATTGTATAGTGACTTAGTGTATAATGACTTATTGTATAGTGACTTATTGTATAATGACTTATTGTATAGTGACTTAGTGTATAATGACTTATTGTATAGTGACTTATTGTATAATGACTTACTGTATAGTGACTTATTTTATAGTGACTTATTGTATAATGACTTATTGTATAGTGACTTATTTTATAGTGACTTATTGTATAATGACTTATTGTATAGTGACTTATTATATAGTGACAGAGTCACTACCTGCATGTACCACACAAAAGAACTACAACTGGAAAGAAAATCCTAAATGTGAGATGTGCTGAAGCATGGAATATGTTAAATTTGGACATTAGACAAAACCGGTCTCTCAATTCTTTTAAATATAAATTGCGAAAATCGTTATTGACGCATCAAAACACATAAAATGTAAAATATAAACACTATAATCTATTATTTTTGTAAAAGATTGTAAATATAAATAAATGTCATGTAATACCTGACATTTTGTCAGAAACAAATGGATTTTGTTTGTTTGTTTGTTTAGTGACTTATTGTATAATGACTTATTGTATAGTGACTTATTGTATAGTGACTTATTCTATAATGACTTATTGTATAGTGACTTATTGTATAATGACTTATTGTATAGTGACTTATTGTAAAGTGACTTATTGTATAGTAACTTATTGTATAGTGACTTATTGTATAGTGACTTATTGTATAGTGATTTATTGTGCAGTGACTTATTGTATAGTGACTTATTGTATAGTGACTTATTGTATAGTGACTTATTGTATAATGACTTATTGTATAGTGATTTATTGTATAGTGACTTATTGTATAGTGACTTATTGTATAATGATTTATTGTATAGTGACTTATTGTATAGTGATTTATTGTATTAAGTAGTGACTTTTGTTTGTTCAAGGCAGAGGTTTCACAGGCACTATTTTGTTTAGTCGCTGAGTTGAACCAATCAACACCTCAGGCGTCGTATTGCAGAAAAGGTGCCAGTGATGAACTACAATTTGAATTGAGAGCTCAAACTGTTCTTCATTTACCGTAAGGGTTCGCTTGGGATCGTTACCCTATTTGAGGGTCTACAGGTCTTGCACAGCACGTAAAGTTGGATTTATTCCTTAAGAGAAGTGGCCAGCCTTCAAAAAGTGACTTGCAAGATGGATCTTCTCAAAGAAGAAAAAAGTCCTATGTGAGGGCATAAGTCAAGCTGACTTACAGTCTTACAGCAGTGATCGCGAGATCCCGTCCTCTATCACTTAACCCTTTAACGCCTGTAGGGAGAGATACTATTGTAGGGTTATTTTCAATGCAAATATAGTTGTATTGTAGACCTTAGGGTAATAATAATTCAAGCGTTAAAGGGTTAAAACAAAAATGTGTACAAGTAAGCTATTGATAAATAACATGAATATTAAGTATTTTACCCAACGTTTTGTATATTTCATTAAACATAAATATTAAAGTATATTTAAGTAATAAAATGTTAAAAATATAGATGTTAAACAAAAACAATTTCTTTAAAAAGAAAGGTAATTTAATTAAAAGCGATCCATTTTTTGGGGTAAATTTATTAGATAAACAATTGGAAAATTGGAAATTGGAAATCCTTAAGCCCCGCAACAGCTGATGTTGTGGAGCAGGTAATGTAATTACGTCCCACTCGGTTCATATGGTTTAGTCTTGAATTTTTTTTTTGGTAATGTTTTTAGTAATTTTTAGTAATGTCTTTAGTAATGTTTGGTAATGTTTTTAGTCATTTTTTTGTAATGTTTTAAGTAATGTTTGATAATTTTTTTCGTAATGTTTGGTAATGTTTTTAGTAATTTTTTTATTTTTTTAGTAATGTATGGAAATGTTTTTAGTCATTTTTTGTAATGATTTTAGTAATGTTTGATAATGTTTTTAGTAATTTCTTGTAATGTTTTAGTAATGTTTGGTAATGTTTTAGTAATTTTTTGAAATTGAAAATATTTTTGTAATGTTTGGTATTTTAGAAATGTTTTTAGCAATGTTTGGTACCTTGAAAATATTTCTGTAATGTTAATTTTATCTACTATTGACTATTTTTGTATTGATTATATTTACTATTAAACATTTTTTTATTAATTATATTTACTATTAAATATTAATCATAATTAGTATCAAATATTTTTGTATCAATTATATTTAGTATTAAATATTTTTGTATTAATTATATTTAGTATTTAATATTTTTGTATTCATTATATTTAGTATTAAATATTTTTGTATTAATTATATTTAGTATTAAATATTTTTGTATTAATTATATTTAGTATTAATTTTGCTTAGTATAATAATTATTAGATTTTGTATTAATTTTATTTTTGTATTAATTATATTTAGTGTTAATTATGTTTAGTATATTAATTTAGTATATTTAGTGCTGATTATATTTAGTATAACAGTTAATTTGAATCCATGCAATGTTAGAAATGGACCAATAACTTGTAATTATATTTTTTAATAAATAAAAAAACAAATAATAAAACATGTTTTAAATATGAAAACAAGTTTTAAATACAATTTAGTTTAAAAGTAAAAAAACATTTTTATGTTTGAAAATTTAATTGAATTTTAAAATTCAAATTGAATATTTCAAATAAATATAAAATCTGAACATCTATTTGATTTAATTTTATTATTAACTTGTGTAGGTTGTAGCAGTCAACTTAAGCCTAATTGATCAACAAAAATGTAAACTATAATTACAATAATAATAACAATACTATAATTGCAATAACAATAATAATAAATACAGTAACAATAACAACAACGACATCTACAATAACAACAACGACACCTACAATAACTACAATAACAATTACAATATAATATTATAAAACAATAACAATAATAATAATAATAGCAGTAACAATAACAATAACAATAACAATAACAATAACAATAACAAAAATAATAACATCAATAACAATAACAATAATAATTACAATAACAATAGCAATAACAATAATAATAGTTCTAATAACAATGCCTATTATTACAATAACAACAATAGCAATAGTTATCATTACAATAACCATAATAATAAAAACATAAAATAAAATAATTGAAATTATTTTATTATATTTATAGACTATCGTTATATAATTTGAAACATGTTTTCAATTTTTCAAATCAATTTCAATTCATTTTTAGAATCTTATTAAAAAAATTAATTCTATGCGATGAAAAACAGAAAATTTGTCTATTTGACATTTCGTTTTAAAGATTTATTTCAAGAAAGTGGAAAAAAACATAATTGTAAGGTTTACAAACTATTTAAACTTTGTTATATACAATCCGTAAATCGTTACTGACGCATCAAAACTCATAAAATATAAGATATAAACATTATAATCAATTATTTTGTAAAATATTGTAAATATAAGTAAATGTAATGTAATACCTGACATTTTGTCAGAAATAAATGAATTATTATTATTATTCATTTATATGTGTTTTACTCATAATACTTCAGAGTTATATTTATCACTCTAGTTTTTTTTTATTTACTTCCTTATTTGTATATTTATTAATTTATTTTTCCGTTCATTTATATGTTATTTACTCATAACATTTCAGAGTTATATTTGTCACTTTATTTTTGAATATTTATTCACATCCAAGTATTTTATTTGTTGAACTAAAACTTTAATGAAATCTTGAGAGTTTTAGTATTAGTGTTTCATGAAATGTAGATTACTTTTAAACTAGGAATTTATGATTTCTATAATTTTAATTATTTTGACCCCTGCATAAAAAAACTTTTCTTTGTTTTTAATTTAAATTAACGAAATGGAAAAAATGCTTTATCCTGTGATACTCTCCCTCCCCTATCTATCTCTTTCTTTGTTATAATTTTCTCTCTTTTCTCTCTCTTTCGTTTCCTCCATTTTACTATCTCTGTTTCATTATACTAATAGTAAGATAGTAACGTGTTATTTCACGCGCATCATTTTTAAAAAATATTGAAAACTAAAACATAAAAATAGAAAACAAAAATGAACAAAAATTATTTCCCCTAAATGACGTTTATGTCAAAACTTTTTCTTATTATAAATGGTCAAAAAAAACTTCGAAATATTTCTTAAGCTGCTTAATAAGTTAATGGATTTTGAAGAGACCATTAATACAAGAAATCTTTATCTAGCGATGTTATATTTATTATTTTTTATAAAACATGAACGAACATTTTCTTTTTATTCAGAGGCACTTGAAGTTTCTTTCTGTGGGAAATTATGTTACAACTACTGGAACAAAAAATACAACCATTGATTACAGATCTAGACGTACGTCTATAATCTATGGTACAACTAAAAGTATCTTCAACTTTCTTGGTAAGAACTTTCAAGCTATGTTTGGCTCTATATTTAATTAAACAAGTGGTCTCACCAATATATTTAGATTGCTTGTGAAAAAAGGATATATAATGCCATAAAATAACGTAGACCTAAATGTTAGCTGTGTCATGCAGTAAACCTTCGTCTTTATTGTTTTTAATTTGTATTCAATAATAAAAATGGATAAAAACATGTTTTTTTGGGTATTATGATTTGTACATCTTTCTGTTCATAAGTGTTTTCTTGAAAAGGTAAAACAAAATTTATATCATCATTTTTTGTTTATCAAAAAATAAATAAAGTTCAAGTTAAAATAAAACAATCTCGTTTAACCCCCACTCCCTACCCTCGCCCTTATAAACAAACCTAACGTACCCCAAAAACCTGAGGTTATTTTAGGAAATTTACGAACTAAAAAAAGTTAACGGAAGGTGTTTAAAGAACCTCATAACTTAAAAAACACAAACCTGACACGTGTGTATCTCATAATAAACTATCGCATTAAGTTTGGCAAGTTAGCAGTAGTTTTTTTTACAAGTTTGGCGAATAATGTCATAAAGTTTTTTAAAAAACTTTAAAATTTGTTTTTTTAAGATCGTAAATATCATAACATAAAACAATCCAATTTTCGGGGGTACGTTAGGTTTGTTTCAAAATCATTTACGGCGGGGGAGTTCAAATATGAACGTTTTTTACATTTCATTAATAACTTATTTCTAAAATACTGGTTTTTTTCGTATGATTTATATATAAAGTAGATAGGAAGAGTTTTATTGAAACATTCGCGCAATTTTTAAATCATATTTTTTATTAAATCTTAAATAAGTGGAAAAAATAAAACTGGGTGAACAATTTTGAATTGTCTTTGTTTCCCGTACAAGTTACATTGGAGAAAACATCTACGAAAACAAACACCGGCAACAAACACTAAAAAATAGAACAGTGTGATAATAACTCAGCTTTGCTACCATTCATAATAAAACTAACATTTAGGAAGTTTGATAAATTCTTACAGGTAACTCAATTTTATAACAACCTCCAATTCACTTCCTATATTTGTATTATATGACATGAGTCAGGATATGGTTGTAACGCACATTTACCGTCAAAATGAAAACAGCATCTGGTGGTGCATGCTGTTTATCCATCTAAGGTGGTTACTCATCCAAAGCGATCATTCATTCAAGCCATTCGAAGTGGTCACTCGTCCAAGGTAGTCATCCATCCAATGTGGTCATCCATCCAAGGTGGTCATCCATCCAAGGTGGTCACTCATCGAAGGTGGTCCGCCATCCAAGATGGTTACTCATCCAAGGTGGTCACTCATCCAAGGTGGTCATCACATATTCAAACATTAACGAGACCCCAAACCGCGTTGCTTTAATGCATACTTTCTTAAATAAAATGTGTTGTATATTGTTTTGAAATTGGTTAAAGGACAAAACTTTAACTAAAAAAGTAAAGTTAAACACAAAACAAAAATGTAAAGAATGATATTGAGTATTTTTGAACATTGATGCGACACACAATCTGTTATGTTGATGGTGCTAAGATTGAAGATTTCCAAAATGATGAATTTAGATTCTTTTTCAATCTTTTTTGTGAGTAAACATTTTCTTGAACATCCTCACAACCGTATTTTTACACATTTTTGAGTCTTTATAACATTTTTTTTGTCTTATTCTGTGGCAAGTTAATATTAGACAACAGTTGCTAAGTGTTCAACCGAGCTAAATGTTGAGCATTTTTTTTCTTATTTCACCCATGAAAAATTATTCCTTATAGGCCTTTGAATCATTTGAATTATATCCTATCATAAACGTTATGCCAAATGCATATGATAAAAACTTTTGCAAATTTTATATCATTGAATTAGGTTTTACGCTTTTAAAATCAAAAATTAAAAAGTTGCATAACAAAACCTCTTAGAAAAAAAAAATTATTTAAAATATATAATTTTTGATAAAACTTTTTAGTAAATTGTGTTGCGAATTGAAAGATATTCTTTTCATTCAAGTAAAAATTCCCTTAATATCAAAATTTAAATAGCTATAAACCAAATTATGAATTTGGTTAACCCTACAAAAATATACTTCGAACAACAGCTCTTATTAAAAAAACATACAATTGAGGAAATACCTAAAAACTATAAGTCTTAGAAATAAAAGATTTAAAAAAAATTAAATGCAAAAAACATTGCCTCAAAGTCTGAAGTCAATAACAAAAAAGTTGGTACGGCAGCAATGACAGAAACATATCTAATAGTTTTTCATTTCATTCTAATTAAACATTGCTTTAAATTAAAAACAAAGAAGTTATAAGCCACAATTGAGTTTTGTTTGCAACTGTTAGTTGAAAGAACGATTTTGTTGTCTATGTTTTATTCTTCATTTCATTAAAACGAAATAAAATACATTAAATAAAATGGATGAATAACCTAAGCCTTTGTTTCAGTTTTGTATTAATTTAATGGTAAATATTCTTCATTGTTATTATTATTAACTTGTGCATACACGATTTTTTCTTTCTCATCGTTGTTATAATATAATAAATGGTATAATATAATATAATATAATATAATAGTATAATATAATAATATAATATAATATAATATAATATAATAAATGAGGCTTCTTCTTGAAAGTAGCAAATAAAGTATACAATAGATTAATGGAATAATAAAAGAATAAATAAAATTTTCCTTGCAAATTAACAAGTGAAGTATCCAAGTGTTAAATATAAATTAGTAAACAAATAAATAATTAAAATAAATAAACAAAATAAATAAGTAATAATATTTCTCCTTGCAAATAAAAATATTCAAGTATGAAGTTAATAGAATAAATAAATATGTAAATAAAAAAACATATAAATACATAATGCTTCTACCTGAAAATAAACTAATAAACAAATAAATAAGTATGAAGTATAATAGAATAAATAAGAAATAAATAAATGATGTTTCTCTTTGCAAAGGAACTAAAAAAAATATCTAAGTATGAAGGATAATAGAAGAAATAAGTAAATAAATAAATGCTGTTTCTCCTTGCAAATAAACTAATAAAATATCTAAGTATGAAGTATAATATAAGAAATAAGTAAATAAATAAGCGATGTTTCTCCTTGCAAAGTAACAAGTAAAGTATCCAAATATGAACTTTGATATTTAAGAAAAAAGTAGGTGTGGCCTCCTCCTAGAAGGGGCGTGTCTACAGAATATTTATTTTAACCGATTTTTCTCTCTCGTAAAAGTGTAAAAGTTGAATGCACAATTTGCGATTTAAGGATAATTAAACATTTTTCGTTGTTTGTTTCAAAGCAATTAATTGAAGTACTCAGATTGATTGTATTTTCGTTGTTTTATTCTTTCTCGAGAAATCTTGAATTTACCTTTTATGTGTTAGGGAGGGCGTGGTCAGTGTGCCTCAGAAATAATCTGCCTCAGCATTTTGCTTCTTTGCCTCATTTATGGAATGATGAAAGAGCCTCACTCCATCCTATTCAGTCGCTCTTTTGGACTATTTTTGCTCTATTCTGCAAACACGGTTACCAGTGCTGGATTATTTATTCATAAATATGCCTCAAATTGAATCAGAGCTTTCGCTGATAGATTTTGTTGGTCAATATAGTTTAGGTTCTCTCATAAACACGAGTGCACATGCATACATACAGACTATCACACACACACTTACACACACATACACTCTCACACACAAATACACATAAACACACACACACATACACAAACAAACACACGACCACATACAGACACGCCCACATACACAAACAAACACAAAAACAAACACACAAACATAAACATACACACAAACATATATATTTGTTTATGTATATATGTGTGTGTGTAATCTGTTAATCTCTTCGGATGTCGTCTTGTATTATCTTCCTTCACTTATTCTATGAGGATTAATATAAAATATGTCACAGATTATTATTGTAAGAATTTTCTCTAAGCTCATTAAATCTGTTTCATTTCATTATTTCCATTCATTAAAATCTGGCTTATCTTATGTATAAATATTAATTCATTGCACGTATCAGTTTGCATACAATGTATATGTTTAAGCATTGTTTGTATACTTATAAATGTATAATTGTATGTTGTGTACATATATTACAATGACATAGTTGTTTCTAATTCTAAGATTGTTATTATATATTTGTTTCATGAGATATATTTTATGTTTCCTATGTCTTATAATTCTTAGAATATATTTTTATCATAATCTACAGAACATTTTTCAATTTTTAAATTTGAAAAATGTCATATTTGTGACACCAATGGTACTTTAATATCACTGAGGGTCATAAACATTGAACTGTTCCTTTGCTATTTGATACTTTGTGAGGTTCTGATGAAAAAATTAAACTTATTTACATATTTTCAACTAAAACCAAAAATATGTGTTTCTTATTTTGAGAAATTATCAACATTGAAAACAAAAAATATAATATTCAGCTTAAAATATCAATAGGGATTAGCTGATCTGAAAACTTGCCACAACTATATAAATTATAGTTTAGTTATGCTTGTCAAAGTGTTTCTATGTTACTACTTGATAGGTACTACATGTCAATAAACTATAGTAAAAAAACGAACCTTGTGAGCTTATAGCGGAGCTATCTGAAAAACATTTCTCTGAAACCAACAAGTTCATAAACAGCTTAAAAATACAGGTTTTCCAATATATTCAAGTTTTAAGAAAATACACAATCATGTTGCCTCTAATGTATATATCTTCCATAACAATTATTTAGTCTATCCTTGGAAATAAAAAATACAAGTTGACAGTTCTTCAACCCGTACCATCAAAATAACCCGCATAGAACGGTCACTTAAATCTCTTTTAGAAGTAAATATGTTTAGGTATTATCACAACCTTTAAAGCATCATTCACTTATACTTAATAATATTATGTTAATAAGTAGTTATTTGAGAAAATTAATATAAGGTAATGATGCTAAAAATATAACTAAAATACAACTAAAAAAGTAAAATAACTGAAGATGTCAATTATAAAAACAATAACTCTATTTTAAATTAATGATAGCAGACAACGGCGATAATGCTTTTGATTTTAATAATAACAATTTTAACAAAAAAATATTTATTTGCATATTTAATGACTGATCTTTTATCGCATTTTAGCAGCATAAATTTGGTCATTAATTAATGTATTGTTAACTTATATTTTTAAATAGTTGATTTGAGAAATTTATGTCAAACCTCAATTTGAATTTCACATAAAAAAATATTTTTTTATTTAGTAAAAACAGTTTAAGAAAAATGCATTGCTTAAAAATTATTTTTTAACATTGTTAGTCGATACATTCGATATTCTAATAGACTGTTAATATTATTATATTAGGTAATATTGTTGTAATGCATATAACTACAGTACTATTATTATTTAATGTTTTCATAATAATGATAAGAAAATTATTATTTTATCATATGTATTTATTATTATAATTCTTACTACTATTCCTATTGCTTTATCATTATTACCGTTATTGTTATTAAATTTTCTTTACCGTTTTCACTATTTTTCAATATTATATTAGTTATTGATATTACTGCTTTTTGTTTTTTGCTGAAGTAATTTAATATTATTAATCCAGATTTTATGTTATACCAGCAAGGCTTTTTTTTCAAATATGAAAATCATTTTTTACTAAAGAAAAATTGGTTAAAACATTTGTTCTCTCTGCATTTTTAACTTTTTGGAGGGACATTTTTTTCTCAAGTGTAAAAAGTTATCTAAACAAATTTAAATCAAAAAGGCAATTTGTCAAACAAAGATTTGTTGGTCCAAAAATTGTATAGCCCTGAGTAAGCTCAATGTTTGTATACAGTAGACAATCTATCACACCAGCGTATGTTTTAAAAAACAGTTTAGTCCTTCGTTTAGGGTGTGTCAACCCCATAATAGATTGTTTCTTGCTTTAATTTGATTTTTTTTTAAATTTCTCAAGACCATAACTTTTGAATTATAAAAGATAAAGAAGTGAAGTTTCCAAAATCAAGTTTTATGGCCAAAATCACCCTGCGCACAAGTTTATTTTATTGCAAATCTGAGATGGTGTGATGTTAAATCTCATTTTTCTAGGACCACATGTCCTGGAGTGCAAAAACTTGCACTCAGCGACACCTTATAAAAATACATTATGCCGACTTTTCAAGACATTTTTTATTTTGTTCATTTTATTAAAATGTTATTTGGTAAATTATTGTATGAACTTCAACCAACAACTCGTCATTCAATTGATAAAAACAAAAAAAAAGTATCTTATCACTCTCAAACTGTGTATATATATATATATATATATATATATGGATGTACCAGTGTTAAGATTCGGTTTTCTAGACTTAATTAGTAAACTTTCAACTATATGTAAATCGACTTTGT
>JARUHE010332829.1:0-10816 GCA_031471125.1 Archaeomysis grebnitzkii | reverse complement strand
GAAAATATTTTTAACAAAATTTGTTTTTTTTCATATTTTGTTTTTATTTATGCATCAATGGATTGGAAATAAAGTACGCATAAATAGTCTCTTAAGAAGATTTTTTTCTAAAATGGTGTTTTCTTACTTTGTAACACCATTTTTGATTTGATATTTTCAACAAAAATCTTTTTTTTTCATATTTTGTTTTTATTTTTGCATCAATGGATTGGAAATGAAGTACACATGAAAAGTATCTAAGGTGTTTTTTTTCTCAAATGATGTTTTCTCACTTTGTAGCACCATTTTTGATTTGATATTTTTGGACTCCAAAAAAATTTTCAACAGATTTTTTTTCCATATTCTGTTTTTATTTATGCATCAATGGATTAGAAAATGAAGTACACATTGAAAGTATCTAAGGTGATTTTTTTCTAAAATTATGTTTTCTCACTTTGTAATACCATTTTTGATTTGATATTTTTAGAGAATTTTTTTTAAAGCTGAATGAATCATCGCGAGACATTTGAACCGTTCGGTTCGTGGATTACTAGTTTTTGTTATTAGTTAGTGAATTATGGTTTGAAAGTGTTGAATACCCTCAGGAAGCAGCGTTGCTCATTGGCCATTAATATATATAATCAATCAATCTCATAGGCTGGGTATTCTCTAGATATCAATCTCATAGGCTGGGTATTCTCTAGACATGAACCTCATTGAGTTTATGGTGTACATTGAAAGATTAATTCCACATAGATCCTTTCTTTTGCTGCAGCTTAATCCCATATTTATATGGGATCACTGTTCCTTGCTAGGTTTTCTCACCTTGGCCTGTCTCGCACATTCTTTTTGTAAACCTTGTTCTTCTCTTATCTTATATTTTCAAATATTCTTTGGTCTCCCGCTCCTTCCGTGACCTTCCACTTACCTGTTCATTATTCTTCTCCTCACATACTTTTCATACTCCAGCGGAATTTTCACTAACCTTTTGCATTATATACAATGTTTTATTGCACTTTCTCTAACATTGATCAAAAAACAAGAATGCTCCTTTATCAAATGGAGAATTTTGTATTCACATTTGGATAGGGGTGACGTTTGTGAGCAATAGTCATCATTTTTAACTTTCTTTCATACATTTGCTTTCCATATATATTTCTGAAGCTTAATTCATGTCTCATGGTATGGTTGGTGAACATAAATGAACTATAGATACTGTATATTGAAATAAATGTGAATGTATTCTATAACATTCCATAACATAATGTAAAATTAATTTCTTTATATATAATAATAGTTGCGGTCGATGCGTGAATGTTTTTGCGCAAAATTGTGCAGCTATCGATCATTCTTATTTGCACCCACTTCGTTCTGCTTGCAGATAAAGATAAATTTGTTAATAGGCGTTTGATTTAGAAATAACTTTACAAAAGTTGCAATAAAGGAAGTAGAGGTCGTCTCTTCGACTATGGAAAACTAAAGAAAACGTTGATGCCTGCCAACGTGCAGCGCTCGCATACTATCATGCAGTATCAGAATCCGTGGTGATGGATTGCATATAGATCTATAGCCTACACTAGCTGGTTATCCTAACACTGCACTCTTATGTTCCCACATATACATCAAAGTCTATCTATCATGAAGGCAAAGAGAACAAAACCAGTGGAATACCCTCTCTAAAAAGAACATGACAATAAGAAATTAGCCAGTTTAATTTTTTGCTCTGTTTATTTTGTGGTGAGGTGTGTGAGCCGGCCCTCGACTTATGTCATCCTCATAGATAGAAAAGAGTAGTCTATTCCAGAACTGCTGAAAGGGGCCAGACAAGAAAACCTTCAAAGATGCCATTCTGGAGGTATGTTCAGTTGAGTTTATGCAATCGCTTAGAAAGTCGGGATATAGGTGCAAGAAGCTGCCAGCGAACTTCATGCATCAGATACATAGCATCACAAGGATTGTATGAAACGTTCCTGGGTCCATGATGAAGGATATGGTTACGGTTGTATGCATATGCGTATGCCCATTCGTAGAAAATAAAATTATGTATGCGTATGTAAATGCATACGTTTCCTCATACTTGTAATATAGAGTGTGGTAGAAATTTTTATGAGATTAAGATGTGTAGAATTTTAAGACATGAAACCCAGCAAACATTTTTGGCCAAAAGGTGCACAAAACACGAACTTGCATCATTAAAGTAGACGAATACCCAAGGCTAAAAATAACATACACTTTTGAAACCAGTTATTATATAGTAAACCATTTGGAAATTTCGTGAAAGTATTATAAAATTGAAGTAATGTATATTTCTAAGTCGTAACGTTATTTTATAATTAATTTTTCAAAGACGTAGGTTTTAAAATCAGTCATCGCGCACATTACCCTATATTTACTTATAAATAATATTTAATATAAATCTACTGTCTAATAAGTGTATTAAAACAATTCATGATAGGTCTATAATGAAAATTTATTTAACATTAAATAATTACATTTTGTATTCACTATCAAATTATCAAAATATATTTCTTTCTTGTTTTAAAACTCTACACATCTGAATAATCTTATAAAAATGTCTACCACACTCTATATTACAAGTATGCGGGAACATATGCATTTGCATACGCATACGACATTTTGTCTCGACGTATGCGCATACACATACGTATACAACCATAACCTATGTTTCCAATGGAGTCTGATACCACAGAGATACATGTGCAGACACTGCCTTTGCAGATGTCATCCATGAACTTAGCAAGGACCCAACACGGATTTGGAACTCTGTTGAAGTATACAACCTATACGTATCTCTTCAGGAAATTAAGCTGAACGGGGTACATTGATTTAACATCTTTCAACACCATTTGGGTCAGACCGATCTAGTCCTTTCCAGAGTTTGGGCTGCAAGCATTCTTGTGTTTCGGAGTAAAGATTCTCGTCTCCTAAAGATAATATCCGAGGATGAAAATCAAGTTGATTTGAACATATGATAAGTCGCAACAAGAATAAAAAAGGAGACAACACAACTTGTCCTTGACTTGAACGTTTATGCGACAGAAATAAATGCTGAAAACATTCGTGATGATTGTAGTTCAACCTTGTTTCACCTCTTCTCACAGAGTTACCTTGAAGGGATGCATTTTTACTATTTTGCAGATTGTAACAGGTAAACATTGGCGCCCACCCATGCCTCGATGCTTGATAAGGGAGCAAAATGTGACCGCCACTTCCTCGTGTTGCTCCCTGGATTTATCCAACAATGGCAGTATATTTATTTATTTTTTGGTTTTGCTCAGTACCTCATAATTGTCAGGTTCTTTTGAGCCGTATGGAGTAAGTGGAAACTGTAGGGAGTTGATGGAGCCCATAGGGAGTAAACAAAACCGTAGAAAATATATAGAAACAATTGGGAGTTGGTGGAAATCATAGAAAGTACACTAAACCGTAGAGAGTACTCAAAAACCGTAAACATCTGTCTTGACCTGTTTTTGTGTTTTAGGTAAATGTTTGTGTGACCTGTTTTTGTGTTCTTCAGTCACGTTTTTGCCTTTGCTCAGTTCTTTGAAATTGTCAGGTCTCTTGGAACCGTAGGGAGTAAGTGGAAACCGTAGAGAGTACTCGGAAACCGTAAATGTCTGTTTTGATATGTTTTGTATCTGTTTTGCTCAATCCCTCGAAATTGTCAAGTCGTTCGAAATTGTCAGGTCTGTTGGAGCCGTATGGAATAAGTGGAAACCAAAGAAAGTACAATGAAGTTGATACCCGGATCTCACGAGAACAAAGGCAATCCATTCATCCAGTGACCAAAGCTATCTACACGTCATTAATAGACATGGTTTCATTAGAACCGGCTACCATTATGACAACGATAAACAAAGCACAGAAACTGATGTGTAGTACAGACCAAGTCTTTATGTTATTCACCAATAATCAGCAGCTTTATTGTGTTGTTCAATGTGCTGTGGATATACCCAGAGAAGTTGCAAAATTTGGAATAACCCTTATAATCTGCCTTTGGAGGAGTACCAAAAATGCTGTCTGGAAAAAAGTTTCCACAAAATTGTTTCGAGAGACGTTGTCAAAAGATTTGACTCATTTCTACCAAATGGAACGACAAGAAACACAAGCAGTACTTAGTTCAACAACAAGACATTGCGTCGAAAATCTGATGAAGTCGGTGCTAATTATGATGAGTTTTGTTTGTGCATAATGTGAACGGGACTTGTGGATAGTTAGTTAAACCCATCATTCCTTACTTCCTTGCTTCTGGACATACAAACTATGGCTGATATGGGCTCTACTAGCTGCGGTCTATGGAACGACTTCCTGGTGATATATTGGAGAATTTAGACGGGGCAACATGTCATGCGTCACTTTCCTGGGCTATGGAATTGAATCTTGTCAAACATGTTCATCGAAACTACCTTTATACGGTATGACAAAGGCATGACTAGACCTATTTTGATCACATTGAAACCAATCATTGTGACGAGATAAATGCTTAGTCTGCACATGTGCAGCACAGTGCTGAAAAGCTTTTCGCTGATAACGGAACAGGGAGATCAGTATCATGTGACAAATCACAAAGAGAGGGCCCAGGCAGAAAAGTCAAAGATGTCGAGGACAAATGAAAAGTGTTGTTTTATCAGGAATATGAAATGATTCCTATCATCTTCTGGATCCACCAGAAACATGCTTGCTTGGAGATGCGAATCAGTCAACAAAGCGCAACAACTCTACCCTGCTCCCCCCCCCCCCACTCGAGGGCTCAATACCATCGTTTTTCTTATTACCCACCCCAATCCCCCTGACCTGTCGACGTAGTACGCTCCTGCTGATTCCGCCCTGTGACGTAGAGCTAAATCTGGGACCTGGAACCGTCTATATATGTGGGATATGTGATAGACGCATAACAAACATTGAAACATCATTCCTGTGCAATTCAAACACAAAACCTGACCCACCCCACAGCAAGCACCCAACCCCCAAACACAACCACAAAAAAACAGATATACACCCAACCCACAGCACAAACAAACAGGCCAACCCTAAACACGGCAAACCTATAGACATTCTACAAATCAACATAAATGGATTAAGCAGGAAACAACGAATACAAAATTGACGTCATCACAGTACAATAAACAAAACACCAACTCTAGCAAACTTCTCAGAGATCTGCATCCGCACAGACAGGCCACAAAGACTCGGCGGAGGTCTAATGACATGCATACACAAAAATATACCATTCACACCACACTTAAACATCAGGAAAACAGAACTTCAGATCACCAAATTCAAAACCATACACAAGGCCAACATTTTTTTATAGACCACTCCAAGTGTGTAAACTTATGGGTTTTTGGTGAAAAGTTAAATTAGATAACAATTTATTCAGTTCACCTCCAAGAGCGAAGCTCTGAAAATTCTCTTCAATGTTAACAAACTCTGAGGGGAGACAAAATGCTCAGGAACCGAGTTCGCCAGAACAATTAATTTATATATCGCACTTTCCTTCATTATATTAAGTCTTGCACAAGGAACTCTAAATCTAACAGCTCTCATACCATAGCCATGATGGGAGCCTGTATAAAAAACAGTGTAAGAGTTTAAGTAACGCTAGCTTATAAAGATCTTTAAGTTTGAGAATTTCGAGTTTTTTGTACATACCGTCTGTAGGAATTAAGGGGATATGACTTTTATCAAACTCTTCTTTAAGAATGCAGTGTAATGACTTGTTTACAGAGATTTGAATTGGCTTAAGTCGGCTTATAGTCAGACCACCCCACACAATAAGATTCAGATTTAAAAACGGATATATCAATGAATCAAATAGTTTTAAGGGAACACTCCTAGGAAGATAATAACTTGGTCGAGAAAATAACCCTCGTCTCCGACCCACCTTACCCAAAACATTTCCAGTTGACGATCGACTTTCAATCCAGTGTCTAAATGTACACCCAATTATTTTACATTATTGACCCATTGAAGGCGAGAACCGCAGAAATGTACATCTGGGAGATTCAGATTGGTGCTCCTCGGGAACATCATCAAATATGTTTTATTTGTATTTGCTAGAAGTCCATTTTACTCCAACCAAGCAGACAAATCAGAAATCAATTGGTTTAACTTTAAAACAACAGCATCACGGGTAGAATCGGTCACACAAAAACATGCATCATTCGCGAAAAGATTAAAAAGCATGGGTCCCAACACTGATTCCTGTGGAACACCATAAGATACCTCTCCATGCACAGACCTGTCACCATTCACGTTAACATACTGTGTGCGGTTCTGTAAATAGCTCTTTAGTAGCTCATGCATTGGTCCTCGTATACCCATTTTATACAATTTATCCAAGAGAATATCGTGGTGAACACAATCGAACGCCTTTTTAATGTACAAAAAAAAAGGCATATAACGAATGTTCTACCATTGAGTTAATTAGCAATATTTGTAGTCACATCAAAAACAGCCAAATCTGTTCCCATCCCATCCATTCTCTGAATCCATATTGATATGCAGATATAAGGTTATAACGATTCATAAATGACAATAAACGTGAACGAATAACTCTTTCAATTACCTTATTTACAGTCAACAGAGTGCTAATAGGGCTATAATTGCCAACCTCCAGTAGACTACCCGTTTTATAAATTGGTACAACTCTTGCACACTTTAACACAGATGGATAGACTCCGGACTCAATCTATATGTAATCATAGTATAATTCACAATAAAATTTGAACAATTATCAATAGGAAAATTTCTTTCGTTTAGATCACACAGATATAATGGAACTATATACCATTGAAATGCATACAGTCTCCAATGAAAATAAAATATTACCCTGTGACAAATTCTGACTGCATGGGTATGTGACGTCACACACCCATAACATTTCTAGCCAATCATCGAGCTTAAATCTATGCCATGATTGTATGTTCTGTGATTTACTGTGCTCTGGATCGCTAGTTGAATGTGACGTATACATTCCAAAGTAATATATAATAACAAACAAACAAACATTACGTATAAAATTCAAAAAATTCCAATAAAGCTTTACGCAAAACATACAATACAATTCAATAAAACAATACTAATACAATTCAATAAAATGTTTAAAAGTAATTTTTGTTTTGTACGTAAAAAATTATAATAAATTAATAAAATACAACAATTTATATTTGAACAAAATGCAATTTAATTGCATCAAGGATGAATAATAGGCAAGTAAAGGATTTCTAAATATATCATTAATGGTTAAACTATTACACTGAAAACACGTGACTAGCTTTTTAGGTCTTAGTTAGTCATAATTTAGTCAAATAATAGTATCATAATAGTCATATTAAAAAAATAGTCAACTTGATGATGTCAAATCTATACATTTTCGAAACTTAGTTAACATGACTAGTTTTTTAATTTATTATATATTCAATTCAGTGCAATTCAATTATGTTTTTTTGCTAATATGTGTTTGTTTTGAAAATTACTTTGCGAAAATCTTAAACACAATGACATATATATTTTTTTGGTGAGAAATTGAAGCAATAAAGTATTATACTAATTATTTGATAGCTTAGTGGTCACTTGTGTCGTGCATTATTAAGTATATAAAACGAATTATAACAAATGAATTGTTTGTTTTCTTTGAATACAATATAATTCAATCATGCCCTATCAGTGAATATAAAAAATCAAACAAAGGTTTCATAGTTAAATAGAGGAGTAGATAAGAAATGCAACTTATGTATACTTATATAAGCATTGCATGCACCCCGCCATCTTTAATTCATTAAAATCTAAGCAAGCGCGTATATTTCTAATGCTTATTATTATTACAAACCATGTTTGGAAACAGACTTAATTATGTCCTTAACATACATTTTTAAAAAGGTGAGCAAAAATGAATAATATGTTTTTGTAATGAAGTTAATACTGAATTCAACATTAATGTTATAAATGTTTTCAACATTCTTTATAAATACTTTGGGTATAATCCTGGTCTATACGTAGTAGCTTAATGAATTTAAGAAAATATTGACAAAAAAATAATGTGCCAAATTTTATTTTCTTAAATCAGGGTGTTCAAAAAAAGTTTAATATATTATTAATTGTCTAATAATAAATGAATAATAAATAATAAAATAGACATTAGATTTTCATGAATTAATTTTATCAATAAGTTTTGGCAATCTTCTAGTTTGAGGGTGGTAATGAATCTGAGTGAAAATATTATTAATAATAACAATGTAGCACCTATTTATATATTTATGTAAATATATGAATATGAGGCACTATAGGAACTCAAAAATCAGAACCTAACCTGAATTTTACATATGTACATAAATGAAGTTAGCTATTGCCAGAATGTTTTACCACCACTAAACTGGAACACTACCTAAATACGTATACCAAAATGAACAGCCTGATTTTTTTTACATAAAATTGAATTCATAACGTTTTTTCTTAAAACAAATATGTGAGTTCTTGAATTGATTGATCTTATTTGGCACATTGCAAAAAGTACTATCAACTGAAATAATTCATCAATAACTAAATTACAAACATGTTATCAATTTTTACTCATATGTTAAAATATTTATATTAATGACTTGTAGCTTCTGTGAGTCTATTTTCAAATAAGTAGACCATGCATAGTTGGGTTATGTACCATTATTGGTTTAATACATTTGTACAAATAAGTAAAGTATAAGAAAGTATATCATAAATTTTAAAATTGTTTTTCTCACCAATAATATTAAGCATCATACAAAAAGTTAGACTAACCTCTGACTAGTTTTTATCGGAGAATGACAAAAAAATTGTGTTGATGTGTCATCAAATTTTTTTATTATTGACTTTTGAGCAATGTTTGTTTAGAATAAAATTTTGGCCTTTTAATTTTAAGAATTATGGGCTAAACTTTTAATTTCTAAAATTTAAAGTTTTTCAAAGAAAAACATTTTTATTTGCAAGATATGTAAAAAAAATATCTTTTTATTTTTCCTTTTACAAGAATGTTTACTTAGAATGAAATAACAAATTATACATTCTAAACAACTTTCACTAATTACATTTTTTACACAAATTTATATTTTTTGAGATAATAGCTATTGTAACAGTTGGGTGGTCCTGATTTTAAATGGATTTGCAATAGCACAAGTGAGGTAAGCTCTATGCTAATTAAATGTGGGTTACCTGGCTTGTGCTATTGTCGAACAAAATATACTTCAAAGCTGCATAAATTAAGTCAAATACTAGGCTACTAAAAAGGCTATATTCATTCTAGGTGCGAACAACAAACATTTAAGTCTTATATATTTCCCTATAAATTTAAAAACTATGTATTTAACAATCTTTGTAAAAAGATATTTCAATCACACATTTGGTTAGAAATATTTCAACATATGAAACGACTTAGGCTATATTACAATATAAAGAATGTCGGTTTCTCGAGCTGTCGATCAACTTACTACTTGAATTGTAAGTAGGTTAACATATCTTATATTTTGTCGGGTACAAATATACTTTGTTAATTGTCAGACCTTTGTGTGTTAGGTATACCTAAATTCCTTTAAAAAAAAATTAAAAGCAATTGTTTCTTGTATAAAAATAGATTATGGCACCTTACTGTGACTTGAAAACAAAACTTCATAAGCAAAAAAACTAATTTAGCAGCAGTTTTAAGTTACCTTCACGTTTTTCAGCCTGAAATACAAAATATTGTTAAAATTGGTATTCTTCTACTTGCGTACCCTAACCTATGTTGCGCGGGTATATACTAAAGTGCATTAACTACTTTGCGTGTTATCTGAAGTTTTCCTAATAATCTCTAGATATTTCTAGTTATATATGGTAAACAATATTTTTAGTACTAGATTTCAAATTTAATGCTAATTTAAGGTATTAGACCTTTTATCGTTATTATGAGCGAACTTACACAGTTTTTGTTATCTCATAGATATTTTTTTATTTTGAATGTATTTACACTGTTTTTGTTATCTCACACGCATATTTTCGTTATTTTAAAGGTACTTACATCGTTTTTTTTATCTCACATACACATTTCTGTTATTTTGAAGGTACTTAGTTTATTTTAATTTCACTTACGCTCTTTGTGTTTAATGTTGTTTCATATGTACAACGGTTGTGACGTCACATCATTTAAGAATTTACAAATATAAGTAGATATGAAATTGTTACCAATAGTGAAAGACATAAATTACACAGAACTCCTTAAAACATTCTTGTACTCTGAAAGCTGTATTGAAAGTTCAGAAAGACGTTTCTGTTTGAATTTAATCTCATTATCCAGTGTCATTTATATCTTTCACTGTTGTTAACAATTTCATATCTGCTTATATTTGTAAATTCTTAAATGACGTCAGAGTCACTCACGATAAAAAGCTAAGTGCTCTGGATATATTTACGAAATAAAACCATGTAACCCTAAAGATGTTGCTGTAAACCTATCGTCCAAGGTCATACCCAAAAGGATTCTTTTCCTTTTGGCTTTTGGTCTGTACTTTATATTATCTGTATTTAAACCCAATTTTATTAGTTATTTCCATCATTTTGAGTCCCTTTTATCTACCGTTAAGACTATAAACCAACTGGGCGAAAACGTCTATAATGATTTTGCAAATGTTAGAAACATTAGCTTGAAGTATATTTATTCATTTAAACCTCATAAGGTTTTCTCTCCAACTGTTTCTAAAAATGATAATGATAAATGATAAAGTTTGGTAATGACCATAGAGATAATATAACTAGAGTGATCATGCCTTATTAGAAGTGAAGCTTTTATTTGCCATATTATTGGAACATG
>JARUHE010332818.1:0-10817 GCA_031471125.1 Archaeomysis grebnitzkii | reverse complement strand
ATATTTAAATATATTTCTTGACACATTTTAATGAGTCATTCATTTCGACTCACTCGCTTTCTAGTATATAATTCTATGGTTGCCTTCCATGTCTTGAATTTGTAAAAGGACAGAAACCACCATTCTTGATCTAATCCCGGATTCGACCCGGTTGTAAAAGAACGGCCCTCTTCTACTATTAGATTTTTTTCATTGTTTGTTGACGTTTTGAAGTTTTCAGGGGGGGTACGTTCTTTTAAAATATTAGAAAGTAAATTTACACCGTACTTTTCTGTTATTCCTGGATTCCATCCGAAACGTTAGATTTATAAAAGAACGGCTCTCGGACAGTCGGACTTACCTAACATTTGTTTATGCTCACACTGTACGGTCGTTGAGAAATTGTAAACTATTCCGCTTAATAGGACCATCTGTTTAAAGGACCAGCTGCATAAAGTGATTTTGAATATAGAATTTCATATGGTGTGTCTGATGTGTTATGTTAACTGTCTCTCTTTTTAGAAAGAACTAATTAGTAATCAGTTGTCATATTTCTATCTTTAACAAATTAAACATGGATGATGGGTGTTAGACCAAACTATACAACCACTACCCAATTTTACTATTTTTGTCAAGAATTGTGTTGCAAAAGCAGAAAAGTTCTACATAGTTTTTGTTGGTAAATATTACCAAGATGGACCTAATTCTACAACAACAGTTTGGTTTGTTTGTGACGTTACGCCCGGGCAGGGTGATGAAAAATATTTTTTCATTTTAAAGAGGACGATCGTTTTTGATCGGTTTTGTTCGTTTTTAAGCTTTCATTGCAGAAAAAGGCCACGTCAGGTTAATTTTTTGGTTGAAAGAGGACGAAAAAAAATCTTGAGAGGACAAAAAAACCCTGGTTTTCATCACAATGCGCCCGGGTGACGTCATTTCAAATAAGACTGTGGCTACATAAACTTTAGCATTATCCTGACCCACCAAACAAAACCTAACCTGACTTTCTTTGCTCCTTAAATGATTTTCGGTGGCCAAAAACACTAATTAAGGGGTAGATTTAGCCTAAGTCTTGTTTCAACTTATGACGTCGTCCAAGCGTGACGTCACAACCAGACGTATGATTTGCCCTATATATATGTTCTAGTAATTACTTTAATATTGCATCTATTAAAATAGTTTGTAGCTTAATGAACATATTTAATCATATTAAAGTTTTTATGAAAGCTATTTTTGCTAAAAACTCTAGAAAAAAGGGTCCTAGTTAAGTGGCCAAAATCAAAGCTCCCAATGTGACGGATTAAACGGAAACAACTGTATATGAGGAATTTCTTATAAAACAATTTCATCTCATTAAAAGTTAGGTTTATCTTAATCACAATTAGATTCATCTTCAAGAACTTCATTCTTGTTTGCTAAAACTTTGGCATACAGTTTATCTATATAGTATTCATATCTTGAAAAACTGTTTCCACTTCTTTTTATTCTTCCTAAAAATTTGCTTCACTTGATATATTTTGAATTTTTTTTTTCAAAAGGTTAGTAAACTCAAAATCATTTATAGTAAATTTATTTGTCATTTCACAGGTGATTATTTCACTGCTATCTTAACCTGAGTCAAATAGTTCTTTGAGGGCACCATAACCATTCATCAAATCATTCCAACCCCCCTTCGGCTCATCTTATAAAATTTAACTCTCGCACATTGCAAAGTCAGTTCTATATGAGACAATCTAATCCTGATACAAGTTTGCTTCATAGACACCAATTAGACTCTTCTTCAGGAATAGTATCTGTCCATTGCATAAATGTAGTATCAATCCTACAGTTGGGTTATTCAATTTCTATGTGAAAATAGATGAAATCACTATATATGAATCGCAATAATAGCCTAAGTTAGATAACCTGTTAAGTTTTACTAATTGCATTATTTTTTTTATCAATAGGTGGTGCTAGCATAGTATCCATTTTACTGGCTTCAAGAAAAAAAGAAGTGTTTGCTCATCTTAAGTGCCCATACATTATTTTCTTTTGCAAATTCAACCTTAATAATGTCAAGCAAGAGAAAAGCCTTAACATTAGCCGAGAAAGTATCCTTGTTAGATAAAGTTAAAAGTTATGAACCAAGACCAACTACGCGTCAATTGGCTGAGTATTTAGGAGTTCCAAAATCAACAATTATAAATTTAGTGCAAAAGGAAGAACAGCTACGCATTGAACTAACATACTCTAAAAGATCAATTAAAAGAAAACGAAATGGTAAGAACCCTGAAATAGAAAAAGCTTTAAAAACTTGGTTTCAAATCGTCGTAGGAAGAGGGGTAAGAATAAATGGTCCTGTATTAAAAGAAAAAGCAGTACTATTTGCCAAAGAGTTAAATTATCCCGATTTTAAAGTGACAGATGGGTGGTTGTCACGTTGGAAAGTACGAGAAGAAATAAAATTTGAACGGGCCAGCAAACTTACTAATGAGGAAGGATTCTTAGAGATTGATGATCATTTACAGTGCTGTGATGAAAATGAAGAGAACCTTATAAAACAAATAGTTGAAAATATTAAACAAGAAAGAAATAACAATGTTAACAAGAATGATGATGAAGGGTCTATGCTAGATCCTGAACTTAAAGAGATGGTTGACCAGAACAAGGCTAACAAATCTATCAAACAGTTGAGACAACATCTCTCACAAGAAGGAAGTAAGGAGTGTTCAAGGTTTGTATTAGATGTGTCTTATGATTTTGTTGCATCTAAAGTATCTAAAAAATAATTAAATTAAATTTATTGCTTAATTATTGTTTAATTTATATTTTTTTTGTTCAAATATATTTAATAGGTTATCATTGTACAATTGTAACTATTTTCATGAAAATAGTAAAAATTATAATTATAAGGCAGTTTTTGTTGAGCATGCTCACTGAAGCTCTACATAGTAGTAACATTTCCGATGTTGTCAGTATTAGACAATGACTTGAATGCTTATATATCATCTATACTTTTAAAATTTTATTTTGTATATGATTGATTATTAATTTTAGTATATTCATTGATGTTTTCTAGCGAAGATGTAAGGCACCACTCTATGAGTTAATCTTGATTTAGGTTAGGGATTTGTGAACTTTTTTATTTTTGATTTGATTTGAAGCTGTACAACAAAGTTTGCTTAATAATATCTATATGTATTCCGAACAATATACAAAACTTCTTTTTCAATTTATTAGAATATTTTTAATTTTAATGAAAAACGTTTTTTAAATGAACATAACAAGTTTTCTTGGTCAAACTGTTTGATTAAGCTCATTCTGAGCTTAAGTTTGTTTAATAATAGTAAGTATGGGTATTCTCAATTACATTCACTATTTATTAGTGAATCTGTTAGGAAATAACAGATATTAGCTATTGTAGTAGCACTGTCATAGTTCTGTAAGTGCTGTAATTTTTTGTTTTTTACTGAAAACATTTGGTTGCTGTGGTTGATGGATGCCCTATTATTAGGGTACTCATCCTACGGATACCCTATTACAATCAAACAAGTGTGAAACAGTCCGTCATCGTCTCACGTTTACAATTTAGGTGAAGGTAAATGTTAGTTTTTTATTTTCGATTTCACAGGTTTTCTTATTGAACAAAGTTTATAGATAATGAGCTGAATAATAACTTTACTTAAATAAAAAAATTCTATATATTATATTTTCTTTAAAAAATGGCATTTTATAGCTCAAATTAACTTAGGAAAAGTTTCACTGTTTTTATAAGAAGTGAAGTGATTTTTTTTTACAATTTTTTCTTGAATAATAACTTTGCTTAAAAATAAACAAGTTTCTATTGATTGTTTTCCCTAAAAATTATGGTTTTAATGAACTTAAAAATATTTCACTATTTGTTAGTTATTTATTGTACTTTTTTTTATAAATTCAATTAATCTGTAATCTATTTTTTTGTCTTTTACTGAAACCATTCGTTACCTATTATATCCAAATTTTACCATCATTTTTGTATGTTTAAATCATGTTAGTTTCATTTAATATTTTCTTAAAAGAGGTAATAATTCACCAATGTCCTTTAACAGGTTAGAACTGCCATTAATAACAAAGAAATCCACAAGTATGGTCCAAGCAGCAGAAATTTGTAATCCAGATGAAGGAAAAATTGAAATCAAAGAAGGAGTTAATGAAGTCCCTGGAAATAAACGGCAAATGTTTTCCTTGGACGACAACAATGGAATGGAAATTGGAAAAAATTATCTCCTCTGTGATGAAGTTGAAGTAAAAATGGAACCTTTAGAAGTAAGGGTTTTAACACTTCAACTATTTCCTGTAACATCGGTGATATTAAGTCTAATGGCTTATTCCATCTTATTCTATTCTATATATTATATTTTTTTTTTATAAAAAAATGATGTTTTATAGCTCAAATTAACTTTGAAAATATTTCTAAGAGGTGAAGGTACATGTTAGTTTTTTTTTAGTTAACAGTTTTTTCTTGAATAATAACTTTGCTTAAAAATAACACGTTTCTATAGATTTTTTCCCCTAAAATTATGGTTTTAATGAACTTAAAAATATTTCGCTATTTTTATAAGAGGTGAAGACAAATTTTAAAATTTTTTTATTTTACATTTTTTTTTATAAGTTCAATTAATCTGTCATCTAGGTTTTTGTCTTTTACTGAAACCATTTGTCACCTCTGGTTAATGGATGCCCTATTATATCCAAATTTTATTTATAATGACCATCTACCAACATCATCAAGGGTAATTTTTTTCAAAAATTAACATTTACAAAATTATTGCCGAAAAACTCATTTTTTAACTAAACATTTTTTAGCAAAAGTTTAATATTTTTCTTTGAAGAGTTATAGAAAATTTTATTGAAGAAAAGCTGTTTATTATGACCATCTAATGAAAATTGTCAAGAGTTATTATTTTTTCAAAAACCTACCCTTAAAAAGTTATAGCCAAAAGCAGAGCTTTTTTAAGTAGAACATAATTTTTCTTAGTTGCTTATACATTTAGAATTAAAATTTATTTCCTTTTTTTCATAGGAAGATGCAATAATAAATTTTGTAGAAATACTAAAAGATCTACCTCAAGCCACTATCAAGCTTGAAGACTCCAGTATTGAAAAGAGAAACCTGAAGCTACATGATAGGTAAGTGAAATAATTATCTATTGTAATGTTTAATTTGACTTATATCTCAATAAATGTTAATTTTCTAGAAAAAAATACTCCTAGATTTTTATTTTTAAATTTATATCTGCTGCAAGTTTCACAGAAAAGCTTCAAAAACATTATATAACTAAAGTTTATAAATTAAGTTACTTGATGTTTTTGATAATAGATGTTTCAGAAGCCAAATTTTAACCAAATAATGGGTTATTTATTCATTTTTCCTATTGCAGGGCCTCTCATAAAACAAGACAACTCATCTATTGCCCGATTTGTAATGTTCTCATTAAGCTGTTCAATACCTTAAAAAATCACCTGTTGAATAAACATAAAGATTTTGTCGAACACTGTGTGCAAAGGTTTAGTGAGATAGATGGTGTTGGAAATGTTATGAGTAAAGCTGTTTCCATTATACAGCAAGGAAGAAATGATTTTGACTTTGAATACTTCAAAAAGAAACAAAAGCCTAGCAATGTAACCAAATTTCTTAACAGTAAGTGATACTGAAACATAAATGAATATTAAATTGGTCATTTATGAAATTGTTGAGTCATGATATATAAATATTTTTTTATGTAGTTTTATTGAAAAATGTTCAAAATAAATATATTTTCAGGTGTGGCAAGAGTACAAGAAACCTCGACCTACAGGAGTAGCCATTCTCCTCTCCCAGAATTATCTTATGAAGCTGTTCCTTCAAAAAGTATGTTACAATTATATTTTGGGATTTTATTTTTTATTTTTATCGAGTGTGCTGTAATGGAAAGGTCTAAATAGGCTATACCTTTCCAACAGAATCACCTTTGTTTGAAAGTCCATCACCAATATTATGAAAGGATATTTTTAGATAAAAAATAATTTTTTTTCTCAAAACACAACAATTTACAAAGTTTTTTTGAAGAGTTAAATTACATTTTATTTACCAAAAGTTGTTCATTTTGACTATTCGGCTCATATTGCCACAACTATTTTTTTGAGATTTTTCAAATAATTTTTGTTTATGGTCATCTATAGCAAGTTTGTAATAATAATTATAATAATAAACAAGCACGAGTAAATGCTATACCTTAAAAACTATGTCTGTCTATTCAAAAATGTTTCTAAATTTTTGTAAGTGTTGAATGCAATTATATATAATATTTTTTTAAATGTTCTCGTGGAACATACAACTCACCTCTAAGAGAGGTATGTTGTAATTTCTCTCTCATTTTTTTTGTTTAAACTTTAACATAAAAATCTCAGTTCTTTAGTTGTCTTAAACAAACTTTTCTCTAAACCTTCAAATCCAAATTTTTTGTTAACCATTAAATTAAAGAAAGAATGCCATAATCCTCTAATTTTCTTATAAAGGGTGTATGTCAGGCACAGGTTAATGTATTATTAAGCTGTGTCTAAAAGATCAGGTTCAATAAATTACTTCTGATTTTTATTGTTGAGTGTGCATAGGGAAGCTCTACATAGGATTAGCAATTCCGATGTCGGCGGCGGCGTTAGACAATGACTTTAATGCCTATATGTTATCTATACTATTAAAATTTCATTCACATAGGCTTGATTATTGGTTTAAATATAATATTTTTATTTATTTTTTCATTAAATTAACTTATTTTACAAAAATATATTTGTATTGACAATAGCAGCAGTGAGGTAAGATCTATGTTATTTGAATGTGAGTTACCTCACTTGTGCTATTTGTCTCTTATATGTATTGTCAATAGCACAAGTGAGGTAAGTTCTATGTTATTTGAATTTGGATGATCTCACTTGTGCTATTGTCGATCTATTTATGAAATTATAGCCAACAAACAGATTTTTTAACCAATCATTTTTGAGCAAAAGTTTTGTCTTTAATTTAAAGAGTTACAGAAAACTTTGTTGAATAAAATATGTTTGTTATGATTAGTTAACAAATATTGTCACAGGTATTTAAAAAAAATAATATTGATAGAATTGTAGCTGAAAAACAAAAATCCAAAGTTTTTTAATAGTTGCAAAAAATTTTATTGAACAAAAGTTGTTTATTATGACCATCTAACCAACACTACCGACAATGTTTTATTTATAATTTCAAAATTTATCAGTTTATAGCCAAACTGGTACATAACCAAATCCCATGGGCTTATAGCGGATACAACTATAAATCATTGCACTGAATTCAGCAAGTCAATATAAAAATGTAGTTATTTCAACAAATTCAAGTTTTACAGAAAACTTTGTTTAAGATGGATCATTCATAATGCACATATCTTTCATTTATGTAAAAAACCAAATTAAAAAATGTTTGGTCTATTTTGGAAAAAAAAACAAGTCCACAAATCCCTAACAACTCTAACAACAACAATCAAGAGTAACTCCAAAATCACTTCCTTACATCTTTGCTAAAACAGGATGTTTGTTTACTTCATGAGAGATTGCCGGTCATCTATGGCTAGTTGTTGGTATGGCGGATGCTCCTAGGGGCTAGGACTAACTAAATTGGGATATTTATCAAAATTAATTTACAAAATAGTTTGCTTAAATGAAAATGAACATAACTTTTTAAACTAATGTTACTAAGTATTTTTTAGTTTAGGAGTCTGACAATTTTTTCATGAACTGATGGTTAACTGTGAATTTTCATTTGGAATTATAGAGAAAAGTTTATTTGAAATTAATGAAAGGACAGAAGAACCTCAATTAACAAAGTTAAGTTAGAGGAGGTGCTGTTCTGATACCACTTTCTCGATTAATGTCTTGTCTCCATAGAAATTGTTTAGTAAATGGGAAGCAGATACTGTACTATTATAAATGCAAGTATTGAGTTAAGATCATACAGGTATGAAACCATTCATATTTAGTATAGAAAGCCAATATTTAACACATTTAAGAGCAACATATGTACTATCATTTGAGGAAGTTAAAAATGTTGCAAAATTAAAACACAGCTGTTATTGTATATTGGTGAAATTTAATATTCCCTGTAAAAAATAAATTAAATCAAAATGTTTAGTAATAATTTTATATATGTTCCATATTTTAAACAGTCAGTAGTGCATTAACTACACTTCTATAATTACTTCTTTTTCCCTATCGGCAGCATTTATGGGTTCGAAGAGAAAAAGAAAAAGTATATATTTAAGCACTAAAGTTGACATCATCAAAAAAAGTGAAGAAGGTGGGACTCTTTCACAAATTGCTCGTATCTATGAACTTCCCATTTCAACTGTGCAAAGTATAATAAAGAATGGTGAAGTTTATAAGAGCAAAAGTCAGTGCTCAACAAACACTTCCCAGACAACCAGAAATAGAAGCACATCAATGATTAAAATGGAAACACTGTTGAATATATGGATAGAAGAATGTTACCAGAGGCGAATTCCGGTAGACATGAATATCATTAGGAAAAAAGCAATCTCCATATTCACAGGTATCAGTGAGCATGAGCCTGCAAATATAACTTTAAAAAGATTTCATGCTAGCTATGGCTGGTTTGCAAAGTTTAAGAAACGCTTTGGACTGCATAACATCAAAATTATGGTAGAATCTGCAAGTGCGGACCTAAATGCAGCCACTAAATTTCCACAATTTTTGCATGGATTTGGCACTGAAAAGAACAATATTTTAATTCAACAACATGGAGAGGGTACTACTAATGAAGAATTATTGACACTGGATTATGAATGCGATGATGATGAATATTGTGACAGCCAAAGTCCTTCAGCAAATAACGAATTAGATAAGAATCAACTGGATTCATTGTTTCATGCTTTTGATCAATTCAAGAACCAAGTATTAAATATTGATCCTGATAAACAGAGAAGTATGCAAATAATAAATGATTTTGAAAAGACTATGCTGTGCTACAAGAAACTAAGGCACAATGAAGAAACTAATGAATAAATAAATAAGTTTTTGTTTTTATAGGAAATTATGTACATATATTTATTAGGTAATATGTATAAATACATAATTTTTTATTTAAATTTAATGTATTTATCTCTCTAAAACAAACAAAAAAGGAAATGAACTATGTTTGATTGAAATATTTTTTGCGAATGAGTTTAGTCACCTCATAAAGGAAGGAAGTTCTCTCTCCCAACAAGTGTTTAATGATGATGAAACAAGGCTATTCTAGAAACGAATACCAAATAGGACCTATAATACTATAGAAGAAAAAGTCCTGCCAGAGCACAAGCCAATAAAAGACACTCACTTCTTCTATGCAGCAATGCAAGTCATGATCTCAGGTCAAGCCATTGCTGGTTTATCTATCATTTTGATAATCCCAGTTTTTAAAAAAGAAGTTGCCTTTAATGTGGTGGGATGAAAAGAAGGCTTGGGTAGCCAGACAGTTTTTTGTTGAATGAATTCATGAAGTTTTTGCCCCAAATATTGAAAATGGTCTGGATGAAAAAACTAGCTGCAAAATGCCTTCTAATCTTGAACAATGCTCCTGCTCATCCTCCAGATTTGGAGAAGGTCTTAGTTGGTGCATTTGATTTTATTTAGGTGAAATACCTGCCACCTAAAATTACTACAATAATACAGCCAATGGAACAACAGGTCATTGCAAACCTTAAGAAACTTTATACAAAAGCTGTACCTGAAGTGTTTTCAAATGACACAGTTACCACTCATAGAATTTTGGAAAAATCATTTTTATGTCCTGAATTCTGTTCATCTTAGGCCAATGCATGGAACCAAATGAGTTGTAGAACCTTGAATTCATCATCGAGGAAACTTTGGCCAGACTGTGTACCAGAACGAGATTTCGGCAAGTTTTAAATTTATATTGCTATTGTTGATGATATTGTCTCTATGGGACAAATCATGGGGTTTGATATCAACATTGAAGATTTTGAAGAGCTGGCAGTGGAGCACCAAACTGAGCTCCTATAACTTCAAGCCAAACAGTAAAAGACTTTAGCTGAGGAAATGTCGTTTGAGGAGGATGGCCCAAGATATTTGTGCTAAATGGAAAGATGTGCAAAGTTTTATTAAAAATATTACCCTCGATACATTGATAGCAAACAGGATAGTGGACATTTTCAATGGCAATTTTATGTCTCATTTTAGAAATTTTTTACAACTAGTGCATAAACAAGTAACACTGGACAGGTATTTTCTGAAAGAAAAAGAAAAGAAACTCCAGAGAAGGAAAACTACCCTCGAAAGACTGTCCGCACAAGCTTTCATGGAAGGAGACTCCTCTAAGAAATTACCTCATTCTATCACTCAAGTTCATCTATTTATGCCATCATATCTCACCTAAAAAGGTATGTTACTTTTGTTTACATATTGCTCTCATCTTTCATTAAGCTGTGTCTAAAAGAGCAGCTTCTATTAATTACCTCTGATTGTTGTTTGTGGTGCTATCAGGGTAGCAGATCATTTCAGGACTGCAACTAAAATTTGCCATTTTTTCAAAAACAATTTTGCAGAAAGCTTTTTTCAATGAAAATAAAGAACATAATATTCTACATGGATGTTACTAAGGATCTTTTGTGAAATAAGTATTTATTTATTAAATCCATATTTTATAAAGGTGTATGTGAACATGGTCTTTAAGTTCATGGTTAACCCAGATTTGTATTTGAAGGTTTAGAGAAAAGTTTATTTAAAACAAATGAAAGAACTGTATTTCAGGTAGACTGTCTTTAAGAATTTTTTTACATAATTTTATATTTCTTTAA
>JARUHE010332807.1:0-10817 GCA_031471125.1 Archaeomysis grebnitzkii | reverse complement strand
TGGAGAAATTTTTTTTAAAGTTACTGAATGAATCATAGCGAGACATTGGAACCGTCCGGTTCGTGGATTACTAGTTATTTTGTTTTTGCTAATTCATCTGGACTACTACTGATAGTTTACAACTAATAATTCAACTTAATACTATTAATCATTAACATTGTTTTTTTCTTGTATTTTCTTTCGTGATTTAGATTATTTTGGGATCAAAAATTGGTGAAAGGATAGATTATTGTTCACTTGAAATAAAGATAGAATTAAAGATTGTAAGCTGGAATTTAAGATTTTTCATAGAATATATAGTTTTGAAAATTAATTTTGATGAGAACTTTAACTTTGACTAAATAAGCATTTAAAGCATATAGTTTGATTTTACCCATTTAAATTAGTATGGCGTTTGATTTTCAATCATTTACTTTGTGTGACAATTTTGAAAGTAAATCAAATGTGGGAAAGTTTAGAAGTGGCCTCACACATGAAATACAAATTAAGGGTTAAAATTTGATTTACTCATTGCTAGTATTAAGATATAACTGAAAACATTTAAAGCCGAGTAAATGTGTAAATGTTGGTACTTGAAACTATAATTCCACCATTAAGTATATGCTTATTAGGTTTGGAACAGAGTTGTTCTTGTGTGGAATGAGCAAAACCTATACAGGGACTATTCTTGTGACAAATTTTGCTGTGTTAGAGGTTGTGAGAATTGGAATTATTTATACCAATAATTATTAGACCACCAGAGTTTGGAACATGACGTGGAAGAATGAATGTACTAATGTGTTGCAGTGATATTGTTTTTTAAGACCATTGATTTTGAATTATTGGCGTTTTCTAAATTGAACATATTGTTACATCTTGATTATTTGACAAAAAAGTCGTAGATCACAAAAGAAATATAAAAATATTCTTTCACTTAAGTTCTTTTTTGAAGCTCAAAAATGTATCCAACATACACTTTAAATTGTTTTCATAGTATTTTCATCCCTCTCGTTTTTTATTTATTTTATACATTATATAAGTGCTATTTCTAATTTATTTATACCATTTACTCTATTTTGAATTATTCTACACTTGATGATTTTCTTAATCATTTCTTGCAATTATTTGGTCTAGATTTTTTCACTCTAGTACACTTCAGTTCAAAAACTTGTTTATGAAGAAAACATTTTTTGTGTCGCTTTCTAACATATCTAAGAAATATTCTAATATCAGTTCTATGCGTATATAGAGAATAATTATTTTATCTCAAGTAAACGTTAGCAAATTTGGTTGAAAAGTTTGTTGAACTAAAATATAGTTTTCTTAAATTTTTATTGGAATCTTTTCTTTTACAGTTTTAACTTTTTACTGGTTTGTTTTAAATTTGTGAAGTTTCTTGTTACCCATTTCTCAATTCCCAAATGACTTCTTGAGTTTCTATATTTTCACTTCTCTTTTGTTAAATAAAAATTCAACTTGGGTGGTTTATTTATTTAGGAATGTTTTAAATATTTTATTTCTATAAACTTTTTCCCAAATTTTAATAACCTGAAATAATAGGTTCTTTCATTATATTTAATGTCTGTGAATCTTTTATCTATGTTATATGAAACATATTTTGCTGAAACCAAGTTTTTTTAGATTGGTTTCAAAATTGAATTGAATAAATGTTAATTTATATTAACGAAATTGTTCTCAAAATGTTTTATAATTAATGAATATAATATAACTATTTGAATAAACTTAAGATATTGATTATGAATTGAAATATTAATGATACTATACAATTTGTTGAAAATAAAAATGTTCCATTATTATGAAGCTTATAACTTTTTATTTCTAATATTTAGTGCATCATCATCTATTAGGTAAGATAATTTTTGTTATACTATGTGGTATTATTTTGTTGTAGATTCATTTTTGCAGTAGGCTCAGTTTTCTCTTTATGAATTCTGAATTTTTGCTAATACAATACTTCTAGATTTCATTGCATTGTTTTATTAAGTACATTTTTAAAAGTTTCAGTTTTACTGTTGGCAGTTTATCAGGATTAATAATCAAGTCTTTCATATAGATTTATTTGTATCTACATATATGTATGTATGTGTATATATACTTATATATAATGTATGTATGTATATGTGTGAATAATCTGTTAATCTTAGAGATTGGTTTTTGTTATATATATATATATATATAAATATAAAATATATAAAAATATATTATAATAATTCAAATTCATTTGAAAATAACTCCATTTCCTTTGAACATTTTGTAATGTATATAATGATGCTAATGAAGTTTGTTAAAGTACTATTAGTTTAAAAGCATTACAGAGTTGATTGCAACTGGCAAAATCGCACATTTTTTCATGTTTTTACACTCTTATTTTGCTATTTTCCATATGGGAATTCGGAAACATTTTTTAAAGTTGTTAAATTAAATGGTACAAGGTTAATCAAATTTGTCATTAAGTTTGTGCTATTCAAATATGTTTTCATTATAACAGTCAAATTATTTAAATTTCAGTATTTTCAGTGTTATTTGATCTATCTTAATAATATGTAATCTACATAAAAATCATTTAACAAAAGAAAATGTATAAAAATAATGTTTTCTGGAATGATATCTGGGCTTTACATTCAATTGAGTTTTAAAGAAGTTGCAGAAACAAAAAAGTATAGAAAAGAAATTCTGATCCAAAGGCAGAAAGAAACCGTTTAAATGTTAAAAATGAATAAAACAATGTTTAAAGTAAAAAATCTTTTGTAAAACACTTTCATGCAAAACTTTTACAGGAAAAAAGTTTGTTTGAAAGATTGATAAAGTTTCATTTTAAATGATGCTTACTTTTATATTGAATAATTAAGTATACTCTATTCAGATCAATTTATACATTTTCTAATTTGTTTTTTACACTCTCAATATTTTTAATGTTTCGAGTTGCATGTTATTTATTAGGTTTACATTTGTTAAAGAAATTATTTATACAAATTAAATGGGTTGAGTTGGTTTATAAACAATAGATTATTGTTTTAGCTTTGTAAATATTTTTTATTTAAATTAAAAGTGGTATCAAATGTCTTGATTTTGTATTAGAAGCATTAATCAGAAATTAAATGCTAAAATTTTGAAAAAAAAGCTTCTGGTTTTTGGTTTTAATGCTTGATCTTTGTTTTGTGGGTATAGTCTCTTGCAAAATAACAAACTACAAATAGTTTAGTATGTTAAAATATTTGGTTGTAACAATTTAATTCTAGTCATAAAATTGATTCATATAGATAACATTTTGTTTAAACTTAAAAATATAGTTCTTTATGATGCAAGAAAGGAAAATATTTTTTTAATTTTCAAATAAAATTATTTGTAGTTGATTACAATGTTTTTAGGCTTTTTAGATTTTTTAAATTTGTTTGATAATGATCCTCAAAAATATAAAATATTTTATTATTTGAAAATTGATTAACTCCATTTTTTCTAAATTAAAGTGAAATCTCTAAGTTAGGTTAAATTTATTTTCATAGTTGTTTATTAAAATAATTTAGCATCTTGTCATTTTTTTCTCACCCTCTTTAAACATATTTCTGTTTATAGTTGTAGCTAAGTGATTTGAATGAAATTTTTGCTTCTAGTGCACAACAAAGCACAGACAACACACAAAAGGCTGGTCGGAAATTGGGCAACCAAGTGATCCGCAAGGGCTTCATGTGCATAAGCAACCTGGGCATCATGAAGGGTGGTTCTCGAGACTATTGGTTTGTTCTTACGTCGGAATCACTGTCATGGTACAAGGTAAAGTTTTCTTTGATTCGCTTCCATCTCCATGTGATTATAATTTATTTAGTTTTTGCTGAATCTGGCTAAATTATATTTTAAGTCTCTCGAATAGTATTTGCGACCATAAACAACTTTGTCGATATGAAGTAGATATAAGTTAGATGAAACTATGTAATATAGAAGATTGATTAAATCTTGGTTTTTGATAGACAATGTTAGTGTTACAACAAAACACATTAATAAACAAATTTTTAAATTTTTTATTAATTTGGCTATTTTTTTATTTACATATCCTTTTCCTACAACATTAAAATATGCTTTTATGTTGAACTCAAAGATTGATTGTGCTTATGTGGTGAACAACAAACCATAGGTTTTTAAATGACACATAATAAGTCTTGTAAAAGAAATTTTATTAACTACAAAGTTGTTTGATATAGAAGTACTTTTTACAAGGTTGTAAATAATATCTAACCTCCAGGATGAAGAAGAAAGAGACAAAAAATATATGTTGATGCTCGATGGCTTGCGAATAAAAGACATTGAATCGGGATTCATGTCACGGAAACACGTCATTGGTCTGTACAACCCTGACATGCGCAATGTTTATAAGGTGACAATCTAGTTCTTGTTATTTCAAACCATCATTCAAACTTTATGTTTAAGATACTAGAAAAATATTTGTTTTGCCTCTGAAATGTACTTCATTTTCATGCTTGTCTGTTTACCACCAGGATTATAAAGAAATTCAACTTGGTGTTGAAACTCAAGATGATGTAGATTCATGGAAAGCATCTTTCTTGCGTGCTGGCGTTTATCCCGAAAAAGTTACAGAATCAAGTAATGGGGAAGATGTAAGTTGAATAAAATTGTTTTTAGTGTAAAATGTTTGCAAATAAAGGTAGTTTTTGTTTTACTTATTGATAAATGTTTTGAGTATTTAGATATATCATCTTGTAGAGCATTTTATTGCAGTTTAGTAAAACTTTGTCAAGGAAAATCATTCACAGTATGTGTAATTGGCCTTGACCACAGTTAAAATATCACAGCAGTTTGTCTGGGGTGGTTTGTTTGCATGTTTGATGCATGCTAATCTTTTAGTATGTAATGTATGTTTTTAATTGTATTTATAAATTATCAAGTCCGCTAAATATTTAGCAACATCTTAATTAAAAATTTTTTTTTTTGTCATTTCTTATTTGATATTGCCAAAATCAAGTCTTTATTATACAGTGTATACAAATTTGAACTGTTTTTAATTAAAATTGGATGACAATTTCTTCAATATTTTCTTCCTTAAACTTATAAAAAAGTTAAATACTACATTATCCATAATGTTTGAAAATAAGAAGTTGAATGATTCAATTTTTGTTTCAGTTAATAAAAAATAATCATGTATGTACTAGTTTGATGCCTTGCTTTAACCCATTTATGCTGTCCGTCCGTTTAAACAGACAACTAGAAAATACATTCTAACAAGCTTAATTAATATGGAAACAAAATAAACTTCTTGTGCGAATGGGTTAAAGGTGACCTGGTTTACTTGTGCTGAAAACTTAAAACCCTCACAATATTAAAGGAAATAAAACCAGCAGTACTATATACATTGAACTGAGAAAAATATTTGATGATTTAGTTATTTGTTTAATTTGACATTCTGAACATAACTTGATGGATCGCAGCACAGTGCTCGAGATACTTTACTGCATAATGTAAGAGTGTAGAACAACTGTTTAACTTTTTTGACCTTTCTTTCTGCAATAACTGTTGTAACATTTTTCGTTTTAGAATAGTTTTTGATTTGTGCTTTTGTTTTGAAAATTTTTCAGCATTTTACATTTCGCTAATAAAATATTTACAAAATGAATCGCTACATTATCTTTAATTAATGCAATAAATTTTTATTGATCTATTTTTTCACAATTGTAATATTTTCTTTTTGTTTTGCATGATATTTGATTCTCACTGTTAGAAATTCTATTCAAATCAAGTTTGAACTTCAAATTTAGTTTAAGTCTTGCGTAATTGAAAAATAAACAGGTGTTGTTCTTTCAGGATGTGTATTTGCACAATGGCAGGGTAAGATACATTGAATAACTCGTATTAATTTTGTATTAACAGCATGTGTCTTGGTTCTTTGGTGAGTATTGGTTGAGGAACACTTTAAACATTTGGCTGATGTGGGTTTTCAAAAAAAAATCTGGGTTATCTGCTGTTAGTCTTCAAATATTTTTTGTTTAAATTATTAGCATACTGTTGTTACTGTCATAGTTTGTTATTACCTTAAATCAAAAATATATTTGATTTTAATTTGAATAATAACTTTTCTACCATTGTAAATGAAGGAATTGTCTTGATACCAAATTTATTTAAATTTTCTTATGTAAAACTACATATTTTTTATCTTCTTCTTCATGCAAATGGGTGTCTTGAATTATTTTAAAGATCATTGGTATATATAGCTAAAAACATTTAGTGATATAGACAAAAGTATAATGAAATTCTAACTACATCTTAGGTTCAATCTTACTTTAAATAAGTATTCCTTTTTATTCTTCATCGTTTGCATAAACATTTCTTAAAAATGTTATAACTTTATTTTTCACTTTGTAAATTTGTTAGAATGAAATGGAGAGTTATTTATTGCATGTTCTTTGATTTTTTTTTTGTTAAATCACCTGTTTCGAGCCATTTTTGGAGTTTAATTTTTTATTGTAAATTTCAATCTAATACTCATTTGCTATTTTTGTTTGTATTTATTATTACTAAATAGGCCAGACATGTGAACTGACCTTGAGGAATGATAAAGTATTATAGGAATTTAAATAATATATTCAATGCTAACTTATTTTTTAAATAAAAAATATATTAAAATTAAAATGTATTCATTGTTAGATTAAATCATATTGTTCTGAAATATACACTTTGATGAACTTGAATTCATACATATAGTTTTCATGTTTTTTCCAAATCATTCTTCACTCTGTGGCTCTTTTATGTCTGACTATAGGGAGAGGTGAGATGAAATGTTCATTTTTAACAAGTTACTGCACTTGTATCTGCTTGGCAATTATTTTCTTGATAGTGTAATGATAATTTTATCCTTGCAAGCATACTTTTTCCTTATAATTCAAACATTATTTAGGTTTTATTCTAGCTAATAGTTTATTCATGCAATCTTATTAAAAATATTAGTTGCAAATTAATAGTTTTGTTGTAAGGTTGATACAAGTTTTTTAGTGTTATTAATATATAAATGGCAACTTAAATAACTTGATTGATTTATATATTAATAATGCATGAATTTCATTTTCTGTTTTTATAATTGAAATGAGCTGTATAAAAAGTTTTACTTAAGTTGCCACAGGTTCTATTGTTTCAAACTTTGAACAAACTAAAGTTTCTTTACTCCTGCAGCAAGCTTACATAGAACTTCTCAGGATGACTGGCATTTATATAAATGATTTTATACAGACCATCTGCTGCTAATTCAATCTAAAAAAATTGCTGTGATGTTTGAGAATAACATGATTTTTAAAGTTGCTTGTGTAACTTATGCTAAATTTCAAAAATTATGTTTTTATATATTTATTGTATGTGAAATTTTGTATAAATAATGTACTAATAAACAAAAAATTAATTAATTGCACCTTATATTCCATACATTTTTATCAGCTAAAATTTATAGATCTTCATTATAAGTTAGAATTTGTTTTTCGTTCATAAATTGAAACGGTTTTCATAGTTTATAAAGAATTCCTTACTAACCTTTTCAAAATATAGCTAAAATATTGATTCAACATGGAAAACAATTTGTGACAATGTGAATTATCATTGTAGTAGTTTGAAAAAGTTATCCGTGTATGAAGTGATGGATGCTTCCAGAATTATTTGTACATATTACTCTCAAAACCTTAAATTCATAAACTTTCAAATGTAGTGAAGTCTCTCATTGTAATATTTTTCCAACATTTCAAAAGACAAAATAATGCAAATAATTCTCACACCTAATCGTCATAGATTTTCCATAACAGTAGAACTACTTGTACCGTGTCTTAACTTCCTCATATGAGCTAACCATATCTGTATAACATTGTTTGAAGTTATCCAAATTTCAATTTTAAATTGTGGAGTTCCAGTATTGTTTAGCTTGAAAAAACTTAAAATAACATTAAAAAAGTATGTCAATTTAATATAAGAATTATTATCAATCACGACAATTATATTTTCTTTTTTCTTTTATGCAATTGCAATTATAATGTCAAATCTTGAATTTTGTAAAAAACCTATTTTTTACATTCAATTTTTTTATAGCCTAATTATCAATACAAGCACAACGTTACATCTAAACTACTTAAGAGGTTCAATATGAGCATTTCTACTGTACATTCAAAATGCTGTCTTTAGAGAATTAAAATACTTTTTTGCTTCGTTTTATAAACAATATTTTTATATACTTTATTACAAGTTTTTAAAATGTGGAAAAAACAATTAATATTAATAAATTTGTTTTGTATCCTGTGCTTAGATAGATTTCACCTTTAATGCTTTGGTAGATGATGTTTAGAAAGGCGATTTATTATTTTTTGTAATTTTGCTTAAGTATTTTTTTTGTACTAATTCCTGAGTTTTATTTTTAGAGTGGTAGTGAATGTTCGACCTCCATGGATCCGCAACTAGAACGACAAGTTGAAACTATTCGTAATTTAGTGGACTCTTACATGAAAATTGTAACCAAAACAACTCGAGATTTAGTACCAAAGATAATAATGAATCTAATGATTAATGACACCAAGATATTTATCCAAGGAGAATTGCTAGCTCATCTGTATGATACTGGTGATACTGTGAGTATATATTTATGCTGATCATATGCGAGATATTTTGGAATAATAAAGTTGTTGAAAATCGAAATGAATTACTAATCAAATTCTTGCCTAGGCCTCCATGATGGAAGAGAGTCAAGAGGAGGCCCACAAACGTGAAGAAATGTTGCGAATGTATCATGCCTGCAAAGAGGCCTTAAAAATCATTGGAGATGTTTCTATGGCAACCGTCAGCACACCCGTTCCTCCACCTGTCAGAGACGATTCGTATTTATCTTCCAACGACAATTCAAGGTTTGTCACGTTGATCAAATATTTTTATCCTTTGCATTTAATCTTAAGCAAAAGAAATAATTATCAATCAATTTACAGATGTTTTCTAGAAGTCTAATATTTTTTCTGTCTACAAAAAATTAATGTATACATTTATTAGAGACTCTTATGAAATAATAGAAATAACAATTGTTACCACTTTCTTTTAGTACTGTAGACCTTTCTTGATATTGATATTTTACTACAAAGTTTATATGCGTACTGTACACAATAAACATAAGTTTTTTTTAAAGAAATTTGCGTTTTTTATAATTGATAAAAAAAAAGTGTTTTTTATTGCCAAACCACAGTTAAAATTTTTGATCAATCTCATTGTAAATTTATTCAATGTTTTACAACGAATTTTGCTTAATGACAATTGTTTCTAACTTTTGTTGCCTTTTGAGGTTTCATTGCATTTCAGACAAACATTTCATATTACTTGTGATGTCTATTTTTTATGATGCTCCAAATTGTTTTGTTGTAGTGGCGTGTTTGAGCCTAAAATTTTTTTATGTTTGGTTTCTTGCTTAATTGTTTTACGAAGTTTACTTTCTTTATCTATATTCAAACTTAATCAATCATTGATAAATGACTGGTGAAAACTAGTGGGCAGCTGAGGGCAGCAGTTAATAAAAAATTTCCTTCACATTAATGCCCGCAAAGTCATCTTTAGTGAACAACATATCTAACATCATCAGGCAGTTTAGTTTTCTGAATATAAATGTTTAACACAGCATGGGAAGGGTTGGTCCTCCCTCTCCTGGCGGAGGCAGCATAAGAAAAGCCGGAGGCATTCCCGCAGCCAGAGCCCCTCCGCCCGTGCCTGCCGGAGGCCGCCCGGCACCCGCCATTCCTTCGAGGCCCACACCTGCACCACCCTCACGCCAAGGCGGTGTACTACCACCTCCTCTCATTCCTTCGTAAGTACCAATGTGTGCTTCGTTTTATACTTGAATTATTGGTCATCATCATAATTGGTCAACAGCCACTCGAACCAAAGACTGGTTTTGTATTTTGTGTGAACTTTATTTGTATATTTTAGCATTTCTGATTTTGAAGACAATCATTTGCTACTAACTTGAAATCTGTTGTGCTTAAGATATTTATACAAACAAGTGTTGCTCCTTTTTTCAAATCATAATAAAATTAATTTATTTAAACATTCCCACTGTTTTTTCTAATATGGCTCATCAACATGTATTTTAAAAATTTATTCTTTAAACTATTTGTAAACTTGTTTATTTAAAAATGCTTTGTTATAAAATACGTAAGGACATTATAAAACATTTATCTTAAACATTTATATATATGCATAAAATAAATAAATGTTTATTTTTCTTAATTTTTTTGTTTAAAATACAATTTTTGTTCATTTTGAGATGACATATTTAGAATGTAAAACCTCAACAGTATCAACCATAGTGTCAATTCAACTTACATGATTTTGTTATGAGTAATTTCAAGAAAATGTTTTAACCTTATTGCATATGAGTGGCATTATTATTTAAGCAAAATATACATACAAGTATGTATTAAGTAAGCTTTTAAAGTGATATAATTTTTGAAAATTTTAAATTAACTTTTTGTTTGAATAGAATTAAATATAATGTTTTGCTATCTTGTAAGAACCAATTTGCTTGAAGCTTATGCTAAGGAGTAATGCATTTTGAATATCTATCAATGAAGATTGTAATGGTTTGGCTGAGTCACTCCTTGAATAATAATTTTGTTAAACAAGCTTTGATTGGTGATTGGTATCTGCTTTAATTCATTCGAATGATTAATGCCAACTTTTTCATTCTTGCATTAAGTATTTAAGTTTTCCCAGTTCTTAACATTATGTAAGTCAACGGCCTTGGCCACGTTGAAACACCGCTTCCCGTATGATCAGCAAAGTTAAGCAACGTTGGGTCTGGTTAG
>JARUHE010332796.1:0-10818 GCA_031471125.1 Archaeomysis grebnitzkii | reverse complement strand
AGCCTATATGAAAAGAAATAATAATAGTATAGATGATATATAAGCATTCAAGTCATTGTCTAACGCCGACGACAACAACGAGGACGAGGACGACATCGGAAACGCTACGCCTATGTAGAGCTTCGCTACGCACGCTCGACAAAAACAACTCTGATGCCACAAAAAAGAAGAGGCTTGAAAGAGCAAAGTTGCTTCAGCAGAGACTCCTCGATGATACGCAGCCACAAGTTCTCTGGACTGATGAGAAAATATTCACTGTTCAAGCAATCTATAATTCCCAACATCAAACATAATTCAGAAGACAGAAACCAGCTTCAGTGATGGTATGGGCAGGGGTTATGTCGAATGTCTCAAGACACCCTTGATTTTCATCGAAAAGGCGTAACAATTAACCAACACATTTACATCAACACGTGAAAGGGTAGAGTTGTCCCTAGACAGAAAATGAAGGTGTTACACTTCAGCAAGACAAAGCAGAATCCCACACAGCAAAAAATAGTCCAAACCTGGTGTAAGGACAACTTCAAGTTCTTCTGGTGTAAGAGCTAATTTCGCATGAACACACACTAATGGAGAAATAAATTATCCAAACACCGTGTCGGTGTGTGCGCACATAATGGAAAATTTTTTGATATAATAGGGGATCCATCAACCAGAGATAACAAATGGTTTAGTAAAAGACAAAAATCTAGATTACAGATTAAATGAATTATAAAAAAAATGTAAAATAAAAAACTAACATTTGTCTTCGCCTCTTATAAAAATAGCAAAATATTTTTAAGTTCATTAAAACCATCATTTTCAGGTGAAAAAATCTATAGAAACTTGTTTCTTTTTAAGCAAAGTTATTATTAAAGAAAAAATTGTAAATTTACAAAAAACGAAAAGAAAACTAACATTTACCTTCAAATCTTATAAAAACAGTGACATATTTTTTAAGTTAATTTAAGATATAAAACGTAATTTTTTAAAGAAAATATAATTAAAAATTTGTTTATTTAAGCAAAGTTATTATTCAGCTCATTATCTATAAGCTTTGTTCAATAAAATAAACTGTGAAATCGAACATAAAAAACTTCAACATTTACCTTTAACTAAATTGTGAATGCGAGACACCGACGAAGAAGGACTGACCCATGTCGATTGTAATAAGGAAATCCATAGGATGGATACCCTAACAATGAATGCTTCTATCTAGATATTAATTTCGGGAAAACCCCAACAAAACTTATGCATAAACAGTTATACACCAAATTTTGGTAAACTCTTTTAAAACTTCTACAAAATCCTTTAACGAGTTAAAAAACAACTTATCTGTGAATAACACATTGAAGGCAGCGTGAAGTTTTGAGCGGGCAGAGATTGATTATATAAAGAAATGGGCCAATGCCCATCGAGCGAGCAGAGAGCTCTGCTCTCAAGGGCAGTCAACAGTGAGCTGAAGAAGCTTGTGCAAGCTAATTGAGCAGTCTTGAGATTGTTATGCAAGAATGTTGCCAATGCTCTCCATAAACTTAATAGGTGTAAAAGGGGAAGCTATATACTCTGGCCTACGAGGTTTTATAAACATTATAAAATGAAAAATATAAAATTGAGGAGGTATGACAGAATAACAGATTATTTTTGCAACAAAAAAGTTTTGCACCCTTGCTGATTGATTACAAGTATTCCTTGTTTTTCAGATCTGCAGGCAAGGCGAAAGAAGGTTTTTGTTGGTAATTACAATTTTGTTATTATGTTTTTCATTGTGATGTACAGTGTGCCAGTTGATGTTATTATTTCGGAGTTGAATGTATATTTTTATTCAAATAAAAAAATGCCATCTAAATAGTCAAGATAATAAATTCATATTTGTTTGCTAGAAGGACGAAAAAAGTTTAATTAGTATTTCAGTAAAATTATGTGATGGAATCATCTCATATGCAATGAAGGGTTGAATTGTTTAACTTTACAAATAATCAAAATTCAAACGACAAATTATTGAATTCTAAAAAAAACATAAAATGGTTAGAAAAAACATGACATTAAGTAAGTCTCCTTTGTAAAACCATATATGTATGGATCAACAATAGCACAAGTGAAGTAACTCACATTCAAATAACAGAGTTTACCTCACTTGTGCTATTGTGGATCCATATATGACCAGTATATTTCTCTCAACTGCCATTGAAAAACCAACGACAGAATGAAATAAAAACAAAAGACTCGCCCATCATTTTTAGCAGCAACGATTATGATGAGCTCAGGATCGACAGGTATACTGAAGTTTCCCAGGTGGGTACATTCGTCCATTATTCCCCTCATGAACTGCAGCGTCTCCCACGTTGGTGGGTCTTTAACAGGTACGTATGGATCAAACTTTACCGGTTTCATGTCCTTGGCAGCGGCAGGTCTGATGACAATAGGCGTTTGTGGAGATGGTTCTGTGTCTAAGGCGGGTATAGATGCGATAACATCCTGGTATCGCCGTAGCAGCTTTAGGTTGCCCTTTTTGCTGAGTCTGAACAGACTTTTTTTCTCAGTTATGCTTGATCGGATGGAAAAACCACTGTTGGATGCCGCCTCCTTCTCCGGATAAAGGGCATCATCGTTGAACATGTCTTCCGAATTTAAATTGTACGGAGAAAAACTTGTATTGGATTTATCCTGGTTCATTGTCAAGAAGTCTTTATTTTTTTCCATCAATTTGTCCATATTATATTTTATTTTCTCAACCTGTCGCAAACTGGTTGGGAAATCTCGAGCAAACATTTGACCAACTTCGTGGTAAAGACGGTAATGCTGTAACACAAAAATTTCAAGATTTTTTTAATAGTAGTTTTTATTTTTCAATTGAACTTTAAAATTAAATATTTTTCATAATTCAAACATTCTTTTAATAGAAATACTTTCTCTAATTTAAAATGTTGGAACACTCAATGAATAATTATTGGAGCAAAGGAAACTTCTAAAGTCAGACTAAGATTAACAAACATACATAAATTATAACTGTACTAAAAATAAGCTAAATTCATTAAATGTACTAGCAAATATTCTAAATAAAAATCTTACTCCTTCTGGTGATTCTATCATATTGAAAAGTTCATTTCTAAAGACCTCATTTGAGAAATATTGATCCTTCAGCATATCCCAATTAATCGCACCACTTAGTACACCCTGAAACATTTTTTTTCTTTAATCAAAACCATTTATGATAAATAAAAATTGTGATAAAGTTAAATAATAAATAAAAAAAACCTAAACAAGTTAAAACTGTGACCGAGTACCATTTTTGGAAACAAACTAATAGTATGTGAACCAGATGGTTCCTTTGCCTGACAAAGATTTAGCAGCCAGCCGTCAGTTTTAATGTGGAGCAGCTATTTAGTAGCTACATTGATTAGAAGCCGATAGTCTGAACCAATTAATTATACCTGCAGGCTACAAAGGTCAGGTGTAATGTGCTGAGAAATCTATCAAAAACCAAAATAGAAGACGAATGATGTAAAACTGTGTGTAAGACAGCACTTCAAAAAGTTAATAATTTTATGACTGCATTCAACAAAAATTGTACACATTTCAATGAAAAATAAATGCAGTTATTTTCTTTTGAAACAACAAACAATCTTCAATTCAAACATATACATTCATAAAGAAAAAAACAATCCTCACAGACATCCAATGATTCGATATTTAGCTAAAATATAATTGCCGAAGAAGGAAATGGTGTTTCAAGACACCTCTAGATAATCAGGTCAATAAAAATGGCAATCTGACTGTGATGCTAACAAATCTATGTTAATTGTTAGTCATCTCAGAAGATAAATTCGACAAAAATACAGACTATTCAGTACTGTGGTCGGATTTATTTTGAAACATCAACAACAATATTTCAAACAGTAAAATTACATTGAGCAACCAAATGCAACAACGAAAAAAACACTGAGCTCACGCAATACGGCAATGGATACTTATGAACAACCGACAAAAACGGTCATGGAAACATTTAAATTGAACAAAAAATAGCAGTCAAATAAACTTGTCATGGCTAAAATTAAAATTATGGTAAGTGTTAATAAAACGACTTCAGCATGTTGTAACCAAGATATTTCTGTACTGTAAGTTGACTATAGGTTCTGATGGAAATAACAAGCAAGAACCTAAGTTGAAAGTTACTAAAACCACACAATTCAAAGTGATAAAAAATGTATGGCGAGGTAGAATGATTTTTGGAGATTGTGACTGTCCAAGTTGTGTCACAGTACATGTGCAGCGAGAGGCATGAGAAGTCTAGCCCCTTAATGAGTATATTGGTGGAATGCATCTCATTTTATCCTCAACATAGATTATGAGAGAAAGATTATTAGCCTCGGGTAAATTAAAACCTCACTTATATAAGCTATTATTTATACCCGCCTTAGATGAATGGAATACAATGTGATGTAAACAAACTTTGTTTTTTTGGCTATAACTACGTAAACATTCATGTTTGAAAAATTTTTTCTTCATCGCTACAAACATTTTGTTGCGACATCATGGACGATCGTCTGTGATGGAGCACGATTGTACACGACGTCGCAACAAAATGTTTGTAGGGATACAGTTGGCGAGATGTTGATAATAAATAAATTTTGTCCGACACAATTTTCTGAATTCTTCAAATAAAAAAACTTTAAACTTTTGCTCAAAAAAGTGTTTTTTTGGCTATGCCTTCCTAAAGTTTTTTTTTAAAAAATTATTCCTGACAAAATAGGTAGAATGTTAAAGCAAATAAATTTTATTAACTAAAGTTCGCTTTAATTCTCAAATAGAACAATGTTCAATACTAATGCTCCATACACTGCCGACAGAAAATTAAAACCTATATAGAGACTTCACCTTATGGCACACTCGCCAAAACATGAATTTTAGAAATAAAAACTTAAAATAAAAAAATACCCTACATTTTATTCTAAACAAACATTGCTCTGAAGTCAATAACAAAAAAACTTGGCCAGAGCAATGCCAACAACTCCAAACTACTTAGAAATTATATAGGAGTGTTAGCTACACTTCATTTACATTATCGATAATAATGCATGGCGAAAAGGGCTTAACATGACAAATCAATAATACTTTCTTTATATACATTATATTTTCTAAAATGTAGGCTCTATAAGTAGAAAAATACTGGATTCATTTTTCTACAAAAAGGTATCTTGGATAAATGATGTACCAAAAATATCAGAACGGATAACAGGCAATTGAGAGAATGAAAATTCATTTTTAGGTAAAATACCTGTGTGAAACATTGCGATGCAGTTGTCCAGGATAGACATGGCACTAAAGATAATGGTTTATGCCATGAGGTGGCGGCAGCAGATGCCATCTGGTGATAACATATTTCAATTACCAAACCAAACTCCTATCATTAGAGTATGGCAAATTTAAATACTGATTTCAAGTCTTTCAAAATAATTTGTTAAGTGAACCTTTCCAGTCACAATTGTGTGCCACTTTTCATTGGACGAATATCATTTTGAAAACTTTAGAAGTATTTCACCAAAATTAAAATTTTCCTAGTTTCCAAATAACTTGCTTCGATGTCTAAAACCAATCTTCAATTTAGCTACTCTGGATGTTCTTATCAGACGCCTACTTATGAAAATGCCTGAAATAGCAAAAAAACTAGTATAGAACCAAACCCTATGGGTTTATAACTGAGACATCTAAGAATTATTGCTTTGAAATCAATAAGTCCATAAATATCATAATAAAAACATAGTAATTTCAATAAACTTAAATCTAAAAAAACGATTATTTAAGAAATGTCCCTAATGTATATACAAGTTGATAAGCATCCTGAAAACGCAAAGGTGATAGATAACACTAACAACAACAATCAAGAGAGGTGCCTTATGTCTCAGCTAAAATAAATAAGGTTTGCCATTTAAACTAGAATCAAACACATTTATATATAATTTATATTAAATCACATACGACAAAGATTTAAAACCAAACAACACTGATATCTAGCAAGGGTAAATTTACCATTACCAAACTGAAAGACAGTTTGTTTTAAAAATAATTATAAAATCACCTTATGATGTAGATAGATAAATTACAGATGTAATGTAGATAAAATGCTTACACTTGAATTTAAAAATATTTTGACAACTTTTATAAAAGTTTTACTATGTCAAAAAGAGTGACAAAGTTGAACATTTTTTCGGGCCCTTGTCACAGTTATCTGAAATGCATTTCTTAATTAGTTTTTATAATATTTACCTGGGTTTTGGTATATTGTTCTTTTATCTTGGCGGTTTCCTAACTAATTAAGCTATAATTCATCATCAAATATGTCATAATCTTAATTTAATTAGCGACATAAGAGAGTGGCAAACATTGATTCGACTGTTTTGAGAGTATAATAAACGTGTTCAACTGGGGCACTACTTAATTTGGAAGTTGTTCAAGAATGTGTTGAATATTTTGCATTCATTCTCTAGATATTTAAATGTTAAAATTTTGTATTACACGAAACATTCCAGCCAACTTGACAAGGGCCATAAAAACATAACTTTGTAACTCTTTTTGACATAGTAAAACTTCTATGAAATTGTGAAAATATTCTTAAATTTAAGTGAAAGAGTTTTACCCATGTTACAAATTTAATTTATTTTATCTACATCATAAGATGATTTTATAACAAAATTTTTAAAAGTATTTTTTCAACTCGGTAATTTAATAAATTTAACCTATACAATATTATGAATTCTGAATAATGCATATCCTTAATCTTTTTGTTCATATACCAGATTCAACTGGATAACCTAAACTCGAAATCTTTTCGATCAAAAAAATAGGCTACTTTTTCTTGTCTTTGATATGATGATTAAAATAAAAACAAAACAATTTAGGTAAAGTAAGGTTTTCTGAAATGAGTGTTCCTTTTCTGTCCCAATATCTACCATCTTGGCTAGATTGAACAACTATGAATAATAAATCATTTTTAAGTTTTTTAAATTTAATATCTTAAAATGGTTGTATATTGTACATATTGAGATTAACTATTATTATCTGCAATTATTTAAAAAGGAGTACAACACAATCCCTGTAAGATATATGTATGTTGAAGGTAAAAAAACCCTCAAAAATTATTTTCTAATTTCAATCGTTGAAAAAACAACAAATTAAATCCCACCGATGGAAAAACTTCAAGCATTAGGTGTTAAGCTAAACTTTAACAATTAGTATTCTGCATAACCAACCTACAAATCTGTATAAAAAAGTACATAAAATACGATAATTTATAGATCTCAATACTTTATTGTTTTAGTTATATTTTTCATATATTAGTCACTTAATGTTTTAAAATGATCGAATGAAGGTTTTTTATCATCCACTAGTCTCTTTTTTAGACTTTTTCACAAGATTGTAGGATACATCAAACCAAAGCTAATCGTCATAATGAGACAAATTTTATTAAGTGTGGAACATTAAACACAAATTTTACCAAACACAATGATACTGGATAACCAACATATAAATCTTACCTTCGCTTTTGGTTTGCAAAAAATAAACTTGGAATAGTCTGTATGGAAAAAACTTTGATGTTGCATACAATTTAATGATTATTCATTATAATGAATAATCATAAAATTGTATGCTACATCAAGGTTTGTATAAATACAACTTTGAAATGAACATGGATTGCCGATAGCACAAGTGAGGTAAGATCTATGTTATTTCAATGTGGGTTACCTCACTTGTGCTATGGTCAATCCATATGACAACTCTTCAAGCATTAAGCAAAGAAACCAGCATGTAATTATTTCTTAAAATAAGTGAACATTAAAAAAATCCCATTTGTATGGTTAGCATTACTAACCTGAGTGAAAACACTAGATGCTGTACTCCACGATAGACATGGAATCAACGGGAGAGGCTTGTGCCAGTTAGACGCGGCCAAAGATGCCATCTACGGAGGCAAAGCTCATTTAATGCTATACATGTGACACTAATCAAACAACTCATTCTTAATTAGAAACTTAATTTAAATTATTAGATATTAGACTAATTTAAATTACAAATAATTAATCCTTAGTTATAAGGAATAAATACATTAAACCCTTATTGAAGGTTAAAAATTAGTTATAATAGTCATTGAAGGGTTAATTCAAAGTTAACATCAATCAGATTATTAAGGATAATCAATTCAGTCATAGGCAATAAGAAAATATTTTTGAAAACAGTCTTTCTTGATGATATCAAATTTTAATCACAAACATGTATAGATCAGATAATTTTAAAAGCAATGCCTACGAGGAAACTTTTAAGAGAAATTCTAAAAAATAAATTTTAATTTAGAAAACAAAGTAAGCTTTGCTCAAGTAAAGCCATCATTCTAGAAGCTATTATACATGCAATGCATAAATGCGATTAATTTACAAAGCAGATCAAGTTTCTTTCCAGATGAACAGAATCTTCGCACATTTTCCGAATGGTTGTATGTACTTCATTTTCTTCATAGTTTTTTTTTCCATAGGATCATTATGTCTGCATGAATACTAATTTTTTGAGCAACAATGGTGAACTGGGTGTATGTGCGTGTTGGTGAGCCTGGTATGTTTCAAAAGATAAAAAAAATTCATCTAATTGGCTGGCACTTCTATGCTCCTTTTCTTTTTGTTTAGGTTTGGTGTTTATATATGTTTTGTTCTTTATTGTTCATCCTTTAATTCATGATTTGTTCTATTTTTTGAAATTATCAGTGCATACATTTAAACAATTTTGAAGCAAAAACAAAATAAAAAAATTATATTTGAAATTAAAATTTTACACAATTTTTTTCAAATATGGGTAAAAATAAATATATTTAAAAGAACCTAATTGTTTAAACATTCAAATTGTTGATGAATAAATCTTTTAAACTGACAAACTAAACTATAAAGCTGGAAGAACATTCAATTAGCATAATTAATCAATAGACAAAGATATTAAATCAATTAGTATAATTAATCAATAGACAAAAATATTAAATTAAAGATTATTTGTAATGAGATATTCATTTGTTGTTGGTCAATGCATTCTCCCATAAATCCTTCATGTCTAAGGAACTATTACCATGACCTCTAAAATATTTCAAAGTTGGTATTAACAGCAACCCTTATTGTATTGTGCAACTGGTTGACACGGGGTAGGTCTGATAAACGGGAAAATTATTATTAGAGTTTTGCACTATGACCAAGAAACTCAACATATTGATCACCTCCAGCATTCCCTGTTGAGGATCACCCACAATTAGTTTTACCCTTAACAAAACACTTGAAAAATCTCCATAAATAATCACAATTAAGATGACGATTTATTTGTTTTTACACTAAAAGCAAAATTATTGTTTGGAGGAATGTGCTTCTAATTGAATGTCAATTTTGGTAGACTAGAAATCAGTATTTAAATTCAAATAATACATATATTCAAGAAAAAAATGATCTCATAAAAAACTTGAAAAGTAAATTTTACAAGTATTCCTCACATGTCCACCCATAGAAATGCCGGTGATTCCAAGAGGTCCTAATCCTTCACGTTCGCACCAATGCATTATTGCCAATGATTCCAAGACAAGACATCCACCCATCACGAACAAATCAGAAACGTTTTTCAAACTTGATCTCCTGAAACGTATAAAATGTGAAATGTATCGTAATTGCTTACTGGACACAGCTTCCTCTCCAGAGAGAAAACTAATGGAGCCCAGATACCTAATTACTCTAATCAAATTTCTCCAGAGGTTCAACATGGAGGTAATTGAGTGGGGTTTGGCATAGGTGGGATGTTGTTAAAGGGTTGTAAATTGGGTAAGTTTGATGGACATGACACAGGGGTGTATGTGTTGATTACATTGAGAGATACTTTTATGTATTTTCATTTCAATGTAGCTTAGTTTTATTGTGGAGGATGGTACAAGTGGTCTGGTTGTACGAGTTGTGTTTGTGAATGAGATGGTTTTATGTATTAGTTTCCAGTTGTCTGGTAAAATATTAAGTGAATTTAGAGAATGAGTGTAGCTTTGTTTCTTGTATAAGGGCTATGACCATGTTGTTATTGTGTATAAAGGTTTCTAATTCCGCATCTATTTTGTATGGTATTTACATTTAGTTGTAATATTTTAATAATTTCACTTTTGTTTTTTGGTGTACTGTGTGCATGGGTTTTTGTGATGGTGTGGGAGGGTGAATATTGATTGATATTTATTGGCAGTGCAACAAAGATTTGTATTAAGGGTAAGGGGACATTTTGATAGCAGATCCATTGTGAAGTGTATTATTTGGTGGAACAGAATGGATTGTTAAAGCATATCTACTATCTTGTTCCTACCGAATAGAGTCACTTGAAGCAATGTTGAGATTTTAGAAATGGTGTCTTGACTTTAGAGCATTTGATGCAATTTTCTAGACCACAAGCAGCAGTTAAGATTTTTCCTTCATTCTCTTTTCAATATTTCCAAACATGATATTTTTTTTTTCGTCATTTATAATAGGCAAACCTTTATTCACATCAATGTTGATGTTTGATTTAGTAGCACTAATGATGTGCATATGAACTATATAACAAAAGTGATTCATTTGATGAGACAAACAAAACATGAATATGATGAAGCATCGGTACAAGAACATTCCACTACTTTGATGAGTTGTACCTAATACAACAGAAAATTTCACAAAATTTGGTTAAGGATAATTTCACACAACCAGGGCTGCGGAGTCGGTACATAAAATGACCGACTCCAGTATTTTGAATGTCACCGACTCCGACTCCAATACACAATTTTATAATAATATATTTTATAAGTACTAT
>JARUHE010332795.1:0-18966 GCA_031471125.1 Archaeomysis grebnitzkii | reverse complement strand
GGAACTTATGATGAATGATGTATGTTATTAGTATTTTATATTTAAATTTAAGAAATATTGTACATATTGAGTGATTTTTTGAACATCTTTATCATGAGTATGACAACCATTGGCCTAGAATTACAGGGTGTAGTGGTAGCTAACCAATTAAGGTTTAAATACCTATTATTTCAATATATATTCTCTTTACAAAAAAAATATATTCTGGACGATATTGTTCAGAATTATATATAAAGCCATTCCTATTCAATAAAGATATATGTAAAACAAAAATTAAAAAAGCCATTCCTGTTCAATAAAAAAAAATCTGTAAAAGAAATATTAAAAAAAATGTTTTTGTCAAAAAATTAACTTGTTTTTAATAAAAATATCTCTAAACTTTCAAACAAAATTTGATTAATCTAGAATTTGATGATAAATTTGCGAAGTTTAAAAACTCCTAAGATGTCCATTATTTAGAAAAGTATAAATTTTAGGCAACAAAGTCCTTCAGGCATTCTACCTTAGAATCCTCATTCTTTCATTTTTAAATAAACTGTTCACTAAACCTTCAAATAACAAATAAAAATTTCGGTTAACCATGAATTTCAAATTTTTTATAAAATGTATGTTTTAGTTAGTAAATATTGATTTAAGAAAAAAATTCTTTAGTCATATCAGAGTAGAAAGTTATGTTCTTCATTTTCATTTAAACAAACTTTTCTGTAAAATTAAAATTTTTTATTATTTTGAAAAAATGCAAAATTTTGGTCGAGTCCACAAATCATCCACCGTCCCAACAACAACAACACTACAACAGCAATCAGAGGTCACATATAGAAGCTGTTTTTCCAAATACAGCTTAATAAGATGTAAATGAAAAAAAAATAATGCATTATTCATTAAAAATAAAAGTTTTGACTCAGGAACCTAAGGGAGTGGCGAATGATCACCCTAATAGAATTTATATTCTATTCCCTGTAGGATTGTATAAAGTTAAACACCAATTATAAATATATATGTTACTTACCTGCTGATAGCGGTAATTTTATACAATTATTTTTAATAATATTCTCAATATTATATATATACCTACTGTATATATAGGTAATACTAATAATGCTTTAATAATAAATCATAAAACATATTTTAGCTAAACTCCTGAAACATTTGAGAATATAAAAATTCCTGACAGAGTATCAAAATTACTGACATTTCAGACAGCGTGGGAACCCTGAAAAAGGATGCAATACGAGATGCCGAGCTAGATTTCCGGATGTAATTACTAGAATTTTTTTAGTTTTGGATACAAGTTTACGCATGTACATCTGCATCCAACCGCAACCATTGCATCATCAAATTCATGGTTAAGCAAGATTTTTTGTTTGAAAGCTTAGAGAATTTTATTGAAAACAATTACAATTGTAATGTCCTGTGTCAGGTAGTATCAAACTCATAAGGAAGTGGAGAGCGTGATTTCTTCATTTATATAAATCTGAAAAATTGAGCTGGCACCACCTTAGTCATATTATGTAGAATGTCGTTTTGTTATCTGTGGTTTCAACCGTTTGATTTAGTGGGAAGAAGTCATATGTTTTGCGGGTGGAAGAGCTGAAGGACTATGATTTAGATGCCTTAATGTCTCCGAAGAAGAAGAAGAAGCAGTTTTTCATCTACTATAGGGCCATAGGCTAGCCGATAACATATATTTCACATTTGTGAACTATTTTTGAGCTGCATAATTAATTTCACGGTGATTCACTTACTTTTTTGTTTTATTTTTCTCATACTAAATAAACTGTTGCGGTTTGCTGAAATTTCACATTTTGAAGCAGTGTGCCAATTTGAATAATTTTAAAGGCACAATTCCATTGTGCGAAAATCTTTTTTGTTTGTTTCAATGAAGACTTTCATCATTTTCTTTTTAAATTTTCAGGCAAATTTTCATCGTAGAAATTCGCTTTTTCAATACGCATTTTTGGTTTTGGAGAACAATTTGAAAAAATATACCAATCAGCAAAAACTTAATTGTTTTCAGCACACTGGCATTGTCAGAATACACCCTGAGCCCTGAAGCATGGTGCTAAAAAACAGTTTTTTTTTGTTCAAGATTTTTTTTCGTCCTCTTTAACCCAAAAATTAGCACAAAGTGGCCTTTTTCTGCAATGAAAACTTAAAAACAATCAAAAACAAATGTCCTCTTTAAAATAAAAATAAAATAGCTGTTAGCATCCAGCCTAGCTGCCCTGAAGTAATAACTTGATTTGAGGATGGATACAATTTAAAAAATTGTGTACATTTATTTCGTTATCAGTTTTTAAATCTGCTGAAAACAAAAAAAATAATTTTTAACTTTAAATTGACATATTTTTAAAATTGGTAAAGCTTAAACTCTGGTTATTTTAGGATGAAAGAGGATGCTGATTTTCAAAAATTAATTATAAAAATATTTTGTTTGATTATAAATAGCAATGCTGGATATTTTTAATATTATCTCAATAGGTTTAAAAGTATAGGCAATGTGCCAAATTAATTTTTTTGAATTCAGACAGTCCAAAGAAATTTTGATAAATTGAGTCCTTTAGTGTAGCGAGTGAATAAAATAAATTTAATTATTCAATGTTAAATGAGTGCCCAATATTTTATTAATTGTTTAATACACTTATTAGACAATAGATTTTCATGAAATATTATTTATAAGTAAATGCATATACTCAATTGAAGAAAAATAAAGCTACCATTAAACACTCTGGCTAGATTAGTTTTCACATTTTAGATGATAATGATCATAGTAATGATAAAATGGATGAATATGATGATGGATGATTTTCGAACATCAACATTAAGCCATTATTTGGCAATTGTTTAAAAAAACACAAACCATTGTTTTTCACACAGGATGATAAAAAGACAAAATTATGGCAAAATTACAGAAGTTATTGTTTGTTATTTATCACATAATTAATAGCATTGCTTTAAATAAATGATCCCGGTCATTACAAAAAGATTATAGCAAAAAAATTATTCACTGAAAGTTTGACAATCGTTTACTCTTTAAAATTGTTTTAATAAATACCTTAGAAATGTGACCATCAACTTGTAATAGACTATTTTGAAGTTGAGATTTCTTCTATTCTATTATTCTGAAGCAGAGTCGATAAGTGGTAAGAGGCCATTAACTGGGCACTTAACCTTACGCATCTCATATTTCAATGCTCTGGTGTGTTTTTCATATATTTACATTATAAGTCGCTTTTATAACTAAGCCCAATAACAATACACAACAATTTGATACATTGCTTAATTGAATTCAATGTTATTTATTTTAATTTAATGGAATGAACCTTTCATTTCAGTGACATGCAGGTTGGCAGACTCCGAGCATTCATAAATCGCAACATTGTGATGCTAGTTTGCATTCCAGGTCTCGTTGGAGTGCATTATGGATGGTTGTATATGCAGAATGTTGAAGGACTTGTCTCTAATGAAAGGAAGAGAGATACACTTCCTCTAGTTGATGTAAGATCATAAACATTTCTTCTAGTTAATGTAAGATCATAAGATACTTCCTCTAGTTAATGTAAGACTATAAGTATTCAAATAAGCTTGTACATACCAAACTCTACAGAGTTATAGTGGAGATATCTAGTTGAAAAACTTAAAAAATCAAAAGTGTTGCCTTACCACTATGCTAAAAATATTTTTGAATTGTGTAGTAAAATTCTTTTCCAATATTAGCAACAAGCAAGTTTGTTTTCGTAATTCATACAATGGCATGTATATCATTGATGGAATTACATATACTATAATTAAGGTAATTTTTATTGCTAATTTTGATTTATTTATGCCCTTTAAACAACAATTAATCAGTCGTTTAAAGAATACAATTGCATATAACCTCTTCAGTAGAATAAACATTGAATCTAGTTTGGAATATTCTTTAAAATAAAAAATATTATAAATTTGGCATCATTAGAAATTGGAAAATCCTTTCTGTTTATCAATGTTTAATTCAACTTTCAATGAACCAGGTTGTGGGTAAAAAGCACATTGTCCATTTGAAGTGTCATCAGCAGCTGTTGTTCTTCATAAGTCAGCCATCCAAGTACTAAGCAGATTCATTCTTGCTTAATCTTACTGATGGATGCTTAGTTGAACATTGTCTAAGTGAATTTTTGATACTTTTGAGTATTAACTGAAAAATATTTTGTTCACAAATTAGGTAGAAAATGGGAATTTTTTTCCCAGTATAATAAATTAGTTAAATTGTTTTATATGCAATTCTGAATAACATTATATACATTTTATATACATTATATACATTTTATATACATTATATACATTATATATACATTATATATACATTATATACATTTTATATACATTATAACATTATATACATTTTTATTACCTATTTGTGAAGAAAATGATTTTCTTATCAGGTTAAGCACAACATAGAAAAAACTTCACCAATATTTTTAAATTTTTGGTTTGAAATAATTTTGTTATTTTTGAAACCTCTACTCAGTCACAGCTTTGATTTGTTTAATAATTTCCTCATACTTTTTATTTACGATATTCAATATTATAGTGAGTTTTTTTTTACTTTCAGAAAGTTCCAATTTAAAATATAGATGTATGAAATTAAAAAAAATCACTTCCCACATTTCAACTATAGAACATCTCATTCTTAACTGTCTTTTCTTTCTCTCTTTTCCTGTTTTTTTTCTCATCTCTTCCTGCCCCAATTTCTACCACAGAGCCAACCCTATGTGGATCAACAATAGCACAAGTGAGGTAAACTCTTATGTTGTTTTAATGTGGGTTACCTCACTTGTGCTATTGTTGATACAATCTATGATCAACAATAACACACGTGAGGTAAGCTCTATATTATTTGAATGTGGGTTACCTCACTTGTGCTATTGTTGATCTATTTTATCACATACAAAGTGTATGTTTATTAGTTTTAAAAAAATATAACTTTTTTTTTATACATATTTTTAATTTCAGGGAGTTGCTTACATAGAAAATGAACTAAAACGGGTCACGTCTTTGCAGAAAGAAGATTAGCTTTTCATTGTGTATTTTGTAAATATTGTAAAGTGAGTGAAATTGTTTATTTTTGTTAAGTTTATAAAAAATTGGTTTTAGTTTCAATTAAATGTTGAATTTTAATTAAATTTTTCGTTTTTTTCAATAAATGTTTCGTTTTGTTTCAATAAATGTTTCGTTTTGTTTCAATAAATGTTTCGTTTTGTTTCAATAAATGTTTCGTTTCGTTTCAATTAAATGTTGAATTTTACTTTTGTTGAATAATTAAAAATGATAAGAAGTAGAATTATGTGGTTGCATGTAATAATTTTATGAACAATCGTAAAAAATAATTTTATTTTGTAATTTTTTTGTAAGATTACATGCTTCATGTGTTGAAAATGTTTTTAATTTACACATTCACTGTTTCAACACTTTGGTCTGATCCAACGGTTGGTTTCCCCTTTGTTTTATGTTCGAGACTTGTTACCATGGTAACATAACCTGTAAGAGTCACCGGAATACTCATGTAAAATACTCTTTCTCGTTTATTATGTAAGTTGAGCTTTAGCTGCCAATCTAATGAATACTACCTATAGAATTACTATTGGAAGACACTATTCACAGCGGCTAAAGCAAGCCCTGGCTATGTAGTCTGGTGATAACTTTGAACAATAGAAGTGGTTACTATTTTAACAGTGAATGGCAATTAGACCTGTATCCTAACAGGATGCTAAAAAAATATTTTTCCATTTTAAAGAGTATATTCGTTTTTGATTGGTTTTAAGTTTTTATTGCAGAAAAGGGCTACTTTGGGCTAATTTTTGGGTTAAAGAGGACGAAAAAAATCTTTTTTAACACCACAATCCTAACCAAAATAACAAAAAACCTAGTTTCTTATCTAATCAACTATATTAAAATTTTTTATATTAATTAATGTATTGCTTTCAGAATGTCGGGCGTGTCTGTGAAGAGCGACTTAATTAAGGGAAATTGGAGCCACAGCTTGACTGACCCTGCTTTGGAGAAGATGTTCAAGCAGTATAACGAAACACTTTTGTCCTGTTTCGGTGTCAACGGATCGTCTGTTCTCATCCAGAATTCCGTTGACAGAGAGACATTGACATCCTCTTCATCCACCATTTTGTCAGAGCTGCAATTTTCTCATCCTTGTCTGAAATTCATCAACTCGATTATTGATGTACAGAACAAAACATACTTTTCTTTCGGGTCATACATCGGTCTCTTTTGTAGCGGCACACTGGCAAAGTTTTTTGTTCTTTACAATGACGGAATTCATCGGAGTGAAGTTGCTCGTATCACGGACTATGTACTACAAAATTTGTTGGAACATCTTGACTCAAATAAAAATATGTTTGTTTATAAATTAGATATTGGAAATTTGAAAAATATTTTGGCTTTTATAAAAAATCAAATTTTCACTAAATGTAATTACACTTTTTCAAATTCTGAAAAGACGCATCTGATAACAATGGCTGCTAAAGCCTTTCTACACACAATACCGAATGAAATCGATAGCAAGACATTTGGAAAAGTTCATATTCATCCGACTAAAATTTCTTCCATCGATCAAGCATTAGTTTTTCATGGAATGATTTACCCAATGCCCAAATTTGATCATCCAAAGCTATTTGATAAATCTATTAAATTGGAAAACGAATTAAAAGTTTTGCTTTTCAATGTTCCTTTAATTTTTGAACCAAATGCCAATTCTAATGAACATCTCCAATGGCTCGGCAGGGGAAATAGGAACGAAACATTTTCTGGCCATTTGATAAAGATTTTGAAACCCTTCCTTCTGGAAAACCAAATAAGATTTTTGATGAATCAGAAAGTGATCGATCCAGCCCTCATTTACGAGTTCGAAAAATGCGGCATCGTCGTCTTGGAAAGACTCGGAACTTCATTGACGGACTGTCTCGTGGAAATCAGCGGATGTAAACCAATCGGCAATTTGTGTAACTTGGAGACAGAATTATCCGAAGCAACCCTTGGAACTTTGCACAAAATTGAGCTGATTAATTTAGAGGGGAAAGAATTCCTTTTATTGTCCAATGAGAATTCTTTGGACGTGACGCTTCTCATTCCTGATAAAGATCCACATCAAGAATTGTATCTAAAGGTGAATATTTTAGATTTTGTTCAATCGCAATGAGATAGGCAGGCGGAAGGTGCACTGAATAAACAGTCTAGTTCACTGCCCAAATGTTGAATCAACCTCTGTTTCACGGCAGTCCCCCGTCCAGGGTGGACTGTTAATTTATATTTTTATTCAGCCAAGGTGATCACTCATCCAATTTTATCCTTATTGGTCAGGCTAGGTGTGGAATGCACATTCATGATATATATTTTTCAGACCAGTCTCGAGAGTTGTTTTGTTTCTTTGAGGCTTCTTGTTCAGAACCCCGAAGTTGTACCTGGAGGAGGTTGTCTTGAGGCCTTCCTGGTGTTCCTGCTCGACAGAATATCTTATGAACAAACTACAGTCATTACAGAGTCTTTGGATACGTCTGCCAATGTCGTTGATAGAGTAAGTCAATTTTATACGCTAGCTCATATCAGATACATTTTTTCAGTTGGGTAGGGCATCCTAGAATATAACTAAGGTAGAATAATCTCTTGGTGTTTTCAAACTATATTTACTGTGTAAATACGTATCATATTTGTATAGTGATGTAAAGTGGTTTGAAAGCTCCCAGAGTGGTCATAAAAACATTAAAAAACAAGAAAGATGTTCTATCTTTTATTTTGTTTATATTCAAATTTTTATGTTTCGACTGTTCTTAAAAACTATTTCATTTTCAGGTTACAAAAGTGCTGAAAGAAGTTTTTGTTGGTTTGGGAATTGCGTTGAGCAAAACTAAATCACGGGAAAGTTTTTACATTGATAAAGTTTTTTGGCATTTATGGTTGATGGAGGACTTAAATATTGATGTCGAGTCAAATTTCACGAATGTTAAAGATGTTTTATTCAATAGAGGATTGTTTCACCAACCTAGCAAAAGCAATGTCAATTTGTCGCACATGACATGCCAATGTGGCCTGTCTTCACAATTTCCATTAATTGATACTAAAAATACAAGTTTTTTGAAAAATATTAATTTGTTGAGTGATGATGATATTAATTTAATTAAATTAGATCCTTATACAAGTAAGTTGAATGCTATTAGACTTGCTTGCGAAGGGATAATTAATTTGTTAAGAATTTCACATTGTATATTTGATAAATAAATTGATTTTAAATATTTTTTCCACCTAAATGTTTAAATTATTGACACATTTTAGTGAGAAAGCTAATTTATTATGTAAAAAACAACCTGCCCAACAAGGGTCAATAGCCTAATAATGTGTACAGCATACTTGATGTAATTAAAAGCTAACACTTGCTTAACAGAAAAACAAAAAATGGGAGTCAAGACAAAAAATATGAATTGCAAGATTGATTATATATACAAACGGGTCAATGCCCATATGAATTGCAAGAGATTAGAATACTTAGAGCTGTTCTTGATTATGATAATCTAATCGGATGTTCTTACTACCTCTAAGAACTGATCTTTGGTTTCAAACTCTCGTCAAATGATTTTTGGTATGATGAAATTGTAATTTTGTTGCCTTGCTATTTACTTTATTTAGACCTAATGTCCCAGGCTATCAGTATGAATTCAACAAACTCTTTAAATGAAAAAAGGTCCTCTGGTATTCTTGTTTGTATAGAATATTAGGCTGCACATTAGCGACTGAGGCAAACAGTGCTATTTCTGGTATTCTTGGCAGGTACATGTCAACAGCAACCAACATCTATTCTGGTAGAAAACAGGAAACCTATGATAACTCAAAATTGGCCAAGACATTCACAATATTCAAAATATATATAATCATGACAATATTTTCTGTACATTTATAATGTTCATAGGTGATAAAAAATATTATTACCTGCTCTGGATAAATTGAAAACTTCAAATTATACGTAAATACTTCTTTTCATGGTGTCGATCCTTCTTTTATCAACAATTTGCAGTTGTATAAATATTATTTTAAGAAACTAAATGTCACACAAAAGCAACTTGAAACATTCAATTATTAAACATTTATTGTGAAACCTCAAATAAACTCAAAATGAACTTGATCAAAAACTTTGGCTAAATCTATAAACTTTTTTCCAACAATGAAAAATATTTAATTAAATTTAAAAAATGTTGTGGATATTGTTCAGAAGTTGCTCATAATTGTTATTGCACAAAATTCATTGTGGAAGTTTGATTTGAATCATAATCCCAATCGCACAAAAAATAGTTTCTCAATAAAAATTTATTTAAAAAATGTACATACCTAGATGAACAACTATTATTATTTAAATTTTGTGTACAATTTCAAATAAAAATCTAGATTTACTGATTTAACCTAACCTAACCTAAATGTAAACATCATACGACAAGGTGCACAGTATCACATTTTTTATGTTCATAAAGGACTCAATAAAAATAAAACCAATTTCTTTCATAAATATTTATTTTGAGAACCTAACAGGTTACACAATACAACTAGGAATGACTTATTTGGAAAAATACAGTTTTTTGCAGGTTTTTAAAAACTTGAATGAATGACAATTTTTATTTTCATAAACAAAGCATGTATAGCAATGCTGAATTGTCGAATTTTCAATTATAAAAATGTCCATCTTCTAAATTGATAAATTCATAGAAAATGGAAGTGATTGGGGAACTAAGCTCATTTATGCTATATTTGTTGAATGATTATACAAAGCTTGTTCTACAGCCAAAACTTAAGGTTTTGGATTATAAAGTGGAAGATATTAGTCAACTTCAGACAAATTAAGATATTAAAGTATTTTATGAAGAAAATTTTCAACATCTCAAGACTTGAGTAAGCTTTTGTATTTACAAACATCAGGATAAGGTGCTGGTTTTCAATGGCAATTTAAACGTTAAATCAACAGGGTGTTTTCAATAATAAAAATGGTAATACAAAAAATTGATTAAAAAAAGATTTAAAAAATGGAAATTATAAAAAAAATTAGGTTTTTGAAAAATCAGAAAAGGATGTTTTTTATTTTATGTAAAAATTTGCACATTGCATCTGTAAGCAATTGAGGTGAGCTTCAATAAATCATGATCTCGACCAAACCTTTTCTCGATTCAATTAGCTTTTTTGCGATTCAATCACATTGATAATGTTTTATTGTTTTTATTGAATCAATAAAAAGTTGGGTCGAGATCATGTGTGTAGACTATGCTATGGATAGAAAAGCACAGTCACCCATCCTAGAGCTAACCAGAAACAGTATTGTTTAAATTATCCTCAAGTTATATAATGTGGATTGACAATAGCACAAATGAGGTAACCCACATTCAAATAACAGCTTGGGCATCTATTATAATGAACAATGAAGGACTATTACGCCATTGTTAGATATGCTTAACCATCCTAACAATGGGGTGTCCATATTTCTTGGTCGTCCAATTATAATGAACAAACATTGGCAGAATTGAAAATTTTAATACCTTAAAAAATTATTTAATATTTGACCATTCAATTAATGTTAAGAGTGGGACTCCATTTAAAAATTCTTTTCTATACATTATTTTAAGTATTTAGAAATAATTTAATTGTAATTACAAACTAAAATGAATATATACAATTGCATTGATTTAATAAATATTTAAATAAAATATAATTATGTATGAGTGAAGGACAAAAACACTTCAACAAAGAAAAAAACAAATGTGTAAATAAATTAACAATTAACAATTTATCGACATTTCTCAGAAAAAATGTCTGCTGGAAATAAAAATTAATCTTTTAAATGGTTAATTTAATTATTTTCATAAATTAATCAGTAAACGATTTTATGTAGTATAAAATCACTATATAGATTGACAATAGCACAAGTGAGGTAAACCACATTCAAATAACAGAGTTTACCTCACTCGTGCTTTTTCGATCTATATAGCAGTGCTAGAAAACAAAACCTAACACTTGAATCGTTTCTTGTAACATCAATGATACATTAACCGAATGGCTTATTCCATCTTAAGTTACACCAGTGATACAAATGTTTTTTTAATACTTTATATAGGTAATTAGTTACATATATAAAGTAATTAGAAACATAACTAACTTACAATTACAATATTTACGTGTTAATAGTTAGGTATCACTTATGTAACATAAGACAGAGTAAACCATTAAACTAATGTATCACTGGTGTTACAATAAATGGTTAAAGATACAATCTAGTTTGTATAAACATGAAATATTGTATAGCTACTATACAAAAAAATTAACATTGACATATGTGTACAGAACTAGAACTCCTGCAACAAACCAATTAAAATTCATTAATATTGTAATTGTTTATTGTCTTACATTCGTATTTTTCATTCTCTATTTTTGTCGCGATTTTGTGAATCGTTTCAATGGGTTAGGCTATGGCATAACATACATTCCCTGCCAAATTAAATAAAGATCATGTAGCATTGCACAACTTTTAAAGCATAATAATTGACATTACAAATTCAAATTAACATTTTTGTCAAATCAAGCTGATATCCAATATGATTTCAACATTAAAATCGATATCTTTGATCGAAAGTTAAATTGTATATTAGTAAGGATAAACTCATACTTTTGAGCAATTTTTTTTTTAAATATTCTAAAATGAATAAAAATATTTCACGTAAAACTCATCATTTAAAAAAACTAACAATTTGAACGAACGAACAAACAATATTTAAGCAAATCAAAATATTTTGTTATATAAATGACTAGGTTACTTTTTTTAAAACAAGTTTTTTATTATTTTTTTAAAACACGAGTGATTTCAAAATAAAAACAATTCAGTTACTAGAAACAAACACTATTCAAGGCCAATTACTATCAACAAGACTAAACTTTATTCAACTTTTCTTGATGTGGATCAACATTTTTTTTATGTTGATCGAACCACAAGAACAGTTGATCTAGATCAAGAAAATGTTGGGCTGCGATAACATCTTTCAATTTATGGGCAAGTCCATTTTTCAACTTATGGGCAAGTCCATTTTTCAATTTATGGGGAAGTCCGGCAACATTGAAAGAAAACGTTGGGAAATAGAAACAAAGAACTTTTATTAAAGTTATCCTAAAAAATTAGAAAAGCTTAAACTATTTCATATTTCAAACATAATTTATTAAATAAGATCTTATTCAAGTTCAATTATGAGGTAGTATTTAATTAATTATATTCAAGAAATGACTTGCTGCCATAATATACAGAAATTTCATATTTCTCGCTACTGATCAACTAGTTCTACACGACAATATCTTTATTATTAACATTTTTAATACTCAAGATATCTCCATTATAAATTAATGTGACCCTGATTACTGTTAATAATTTATTGAACCAATGCAGTTAATCACAAAAATTCAGCCCAAAGTACAATCGAAATTTTCTTTGCTTAGAACTTCCATTCACGAAATATAAAATGACTCATCTTTCACGTTTAAACATTTTTTTGACAGAACATCATAAGAAACAGTGACAACCATTATGAAAAAAATAATATTGATTATTAAAGAATAAATAGATTTTAATTGAAGAAAAATACAATTTTATTCTCTACATATCACAGTCAAGCGCCAAATCTCGTATCGAATTAAAATTCAAGTGGTAAACCTAATTCTAGCATAGTCCTATATATATATATATATATTCTAGCATAGGCCTATATATATATATAAATATTCTTGCACAGGCCTATACATACATAAATACTCTTGCACGAGATCATTTATAGGATTTCTAGATCACAATGACGTATATCTGGATGTTTTAGCTGAAAAAAAGTAAAATTAATTATTATTATTATTGTCAAATTAATTATTTAAGAAATTCAAATAGTTTTTGAAATTTTACAATTTTTATATCAAAGTGCCAGAAAATTAATTTTTAGTTTCATGGAGGACAATTACTATTGGTATATTTTTAATTTAATTGCAGAAATAGTGACACAAAATATCTTGGTTTAAAAAACTGAAGATGGTGCTGAGATATTGAAAGCTACCCTGGTGCTGTATAAGCCATGGTTCAAATTTAAACATTAGAATATTGCCATTCAAATGTATGTGTAAGGTTACATACAGTTGTCTTTTCTATCTGTGATGTTGCATCATTTAAAGCCACATTCTCGATCAAGCTTGATTTGATTTAAAATCAACTTTCTTGATTTGAATCACATTGAAACAATGTTATACAATTTTTATTAAATCAACTTTTCTTGATTCAATAAAAATTGTATAACATTGTTTCACTGTGATTTAAATCAAGAAAATTTGGTTGAGAATGCGACTCAGGATTGCAACTAGATTACATTTTTAAAAAATGCACTAAAAAAAACTTAAAAAAATTGTTAACTTTTACCTTCAAAGCACATTCGATTCTATCGATCTCTGCTCCAAGGGTATCGACAATGTTCTCTCCGTGACGTAAAATAAACTTTTCGAGCTCCTCTATTGTTTGCATCTTTTGTACTTCCTGGAAAAGAAAATTGGATTAATTTTATGTTATTTATCAACAAATTCCAGTTTGGTTGGTGATATTTAAGTGATAGAGCCACTTTGCACCTACAACCTGTCCCATTAAGGCCACATTACTAATAAACCTATTAGTGAACCTAGCAGTGACATAAAAAGGAAAAAGACGAATCACAGTTGCAATAACATTAGGTCTATTTATTAATTTGATGGTTGTTCATCTTAAAATGATAGATTATGCAGATATTTAAGTGGTAAAGGTGTCTTGCACCCACATACTGGGCCATAGAAAAATGAAACACTGAATCCAAACCTCAAGGAGGAATTGCAAATCCTGCTTGTCCAAATAATTCCTCGTGAGTTCCCGCCCGTCAAAGTCTACCTCGGCCTTGTACCTGACGAAGCCTGCGCCCATGTCGATGCCCTTCACGTCGTGGATCGCTCGGATCATTATGTCATCATCGATCTCCTTGTTCATGCGGATCAGATGTTCTTGGGGGATGGATCTGGAGTAGAGGGAATAACCATATTATAACCATTATTATTATATCTATATTATTATAGCCATTAGTATTATACCCATATCATAAAATTAATTGTCTAAGTATATGAAACAACAATTTTTTTTATGAAAGTATCCTGTAAATCTTCAAATAAAGCAAACTTGAATAACACTTCTGGATTGCTGAACACCACTAAAGGAGAAACATCTTATGGCACACTCAATAATAAAAAAAGTGAGTCAGTTAGCCCTTTGATAGGGACTGCTAGGGATGGTTTGCTATAAAATTAAATTAAGTCACTTGCATTCATACACTGGTTAATATATGTAAAAAATTCACAACCAACCTGCCAAATAATAATAAATAAATAAATAATAGTTAATATATATAAAAAAATCCCAACCAACCTGCCAAATAATAACAAATAAATAAATAATAGTTAATATATATAAAAAAATCCCAACCAACCTGCCAAATAATAACAAATAAATAAATAATGGTTAATAAATGTAAAAAAAATTCCCAACCCACCTGCCAAATAATAATAAATAAATAAATAATATTAAATGAATAAATATAATAATAAATAAATAATGGTTAATAAATGTAAAAATTCACAACAAACCTGCCAACCAAAGCCAGTGAATTGGTGTAGACGATGAACCCAGACACCCCAGCGAGGATCACACCGATGAAGCACGACCCGAGAGCATCAGGTACGTGCGACCCTGTGATGCTCGTCAATCCCATACACGACAATGCCACGCCCACGCCCAACACTGCCGCTGCGTCCTCCAGTAGAACGACATTCACACTCGGATCTTCGCCTCGGAGTACTGGTCAAAATTTTTTTTTTAATGAAATGTAACTAAATAACATATAACATGGATTGCCAATAGCACAAGTGAGGTAAGTTCTATGTTATTTGAATGTGTTTTACCTTACTTGTGCTATTGGCAATCTATAATCATCTCCTTACTAATTTTTGCCAGCAGAGGCAACTCTACTAAATTACTTCCTTTTTAGACCTCTGGCAGCAATAGATTAAGAGTGTTTTTTCCCCCAAAGAGAGAAGACTGTGGGTGACCTAAGATACGACTTCATCTGCCATAAATGTTTTTCAATAGGAATTCAATAGTGATTCAATAGTAATGAAAAAACATTACTACAGCAGCTGAAGGCATCACCTACGTGAGTCCCAAGTAAACAAAGTTAAAACAAACAGAAAATGACCTCACCATATTCCTTGAAGGAACAACCCTCTTTTTTGGCACCTTTTTTAATGGCATGAATGGCCATCAACAACGTCCCTCCCTCGGAAACGAAAGAGATTCCCAAGATCAAATAAGCCCAAAAAAATGGCACAATCTGAAAACAAGAAATAATAATCATTATTATTATTATAATTATTAATTATGATTATAATTATTAATTATTATTATTATTATAATTATTAATTATTATTATAATTATAATTATTTATTATTTTAGAAGCAAAACAACAACACATGTATTGTCGTGTTCTTGATCGCACTTTTTATTGATTTAAATCAACTTTTCTTGATTTAACTCAAAATTGTAGAACATTGTGTCAATGTGATGCAAATCAAGAGCAAGTAAGAGCAAATCGTATTCATTGAAAGTTGTGTTTGTATGTTAAAAAAGTTTCTCAAGTGATCCACTTTTTAATACAATTCTATATATTATTATATTAACCTTTTTCTTTTATTTCCTTTATAATAAAAATATCTCTAAACATTAAAAAAATTTTGGTCAATCATGAATTTGATGATAAATTGGTTAAGTCCAAAAACTCCTAAAAATGTCTATTATTGAAAAAAGTATAAATCTTAGTCAAAAATGTCCCTCAGGCATTCTACCTTAAAATTTCCTGTTTCTTTTATTTCTTTTAAACAAATTTTTCTCTTAACCTTCAAATAAAAATCTTGGTTAACCATGAATTTCAAGTTTTTTTTAAAAAATGTATGTTTAAATAAGCAAATATTGATTTAAGAAAAAAATCTGTAGTGATACCAGTGTAGAATGTTATGTTCTTTATTTTCATTTAAAACAAACTTTTCAACAACAACAACAACAACAACAATCATAGGTCACTTATAAAATCTGGGTTTTCAAACACAGTTTAAAAAGTATTGCCAATATTTACAACAGTTCACAATTTTGATAAAATTACAAAACAATCAAAATTTATAACAATTCTAAACATTTGATTATTTTTCCTCACCTCTGTCGGGGTCATTAAAGCGTGAACCCCGTGCTGGAAAGTGACACCTGCGCCAATGCAGAAGATCATCGCACCTGAGATGAGAGACGAGACGTACCTCATGGTTGTGTAACCATATGGATGGATCAGGTCTGGACCCTGAAAGTATTGAAAAACTACCATCATTAATTTTAACAAGTAATATTATTACCAAATAAAAATAAGTTTTAAATTTTATTAAATTATTAACGTTTGTTTTAACAAAACTTGGGCCAAAAAAAAATTCAAACAAAACATTGTTTCAATTTGCCAAAACAAAACATCTTTATCCACCATTAACTGACCTGTTTTGATTTATGAATGCCATAAGCTAATATAAGTTGATTAGTCACGTCTGCCAGCGAATGTAATGATTCTGCAAACAAACAATGTGAACCAGTGTACGCCCACGCTCCAAGTTTCATCACCAGATTTAAACCGTTTCTGGAAAATAAAAACATTTATTCTTATTTGCTTGATTGAAAGATTGATTATTGATGCTTTAATTTCAAACGTCATTTTTGTAAGGTTTTAGCTTCATTAGGATGGCATATTATTGCCAATTAATCAATTTTTATTGCAGAAATATGCCTTTTTCCGACAATTTTTGGGTAAAATGAACAAAAAATTATTCATTTATGACACACTGGTTAGAGGATTGCGAGAACCTATTCCAGGTGTGGAAGAATGCTCGGAAATAGACGTTGCAACACAGCAAAGCTACATAACACATCGTCCAAGACGGTAAATAATATTTGGAAAGACGTAATAAAAAGATGCAAGAAAAGACGTAAATTGTGAATTTTCTTACATAGCAACAGCAGTCCAAACAACGGTTCCGGCTCGGTCGTCTTCATCGACGGGTAAATATTTTTTTCGGTTCCGTTGCTTGTACGCCTTCAGCAGCTTTTTGATGTTGAAGATTTCTACTAAGCATTGGTGATAAAATAATCTTGTTTAAACCATATGAATAAAAGGTTAATACAAGATAGGAAAAGATTAAGAAGTTATTAATTGTTATATATCAATATTAATTTAAATATTTTTTTCGGTTCCGTTGCTTGTACGCTTTCAGCAGCTTTTTGATGTTGAACATTTCTACTAAGCATTGGTGATAAAATAATCTTGTTTAAACCATACAAATAAAAGGTTAATACAAGATAGGAAAAGATTAAGAAGTTATTAATTATTATATATCAATATTAATTGGAATTAATTCTAGCTAACTTTACAATATTAATTACATATAAAAATTGAAACAACAATACAAATCAAACATTAGAAAATTCTTGTAGAAATTGAATCATTATCAAGATTAAAATATTATTGTCAATCAGTATTAATTTTAACTCAATGAGACTTCCGATTTTGAATCTCTGAAAGTCATGCGGAGTAATTGGCTGAAGATAAGAAATGAACTTCCATCAACTTTCCTATGAGTTTTTGTCTCGGCTCTTGATAAATCAGATGTACAGAAAATGGCCATACCTCCATAGCACAGAGGAACCATTCCACATTTACAATATTAATTACATATACATATATATATATATATATATATACATATATAAATATATACATAAACATACATAATATTAATTACATATAAAAATTGAAGCAATGTTACAATTAAAATTTCATTACTCTTGAACCTTGAGGCCTAAATTGTTTTCTTGTGATTTGAAAATTATTTGTTCATAGATGTTACAATGAAGTGATTCAAAAAAATCCATCATGTATTATTATATGAATGAATGAATAGATTCAATTGTTGCCTCAGGTGATCAGAGCTTGCTTTTCAAGCTACGTGATTAATGGAATCTTATCCACTGTGCAATCCCCTAAATTACATGTTCACGGTAATTGTGAATAATCTTTGTATGTATTATTATCTTCAAATGGGAGAGCATTCAGTATTTTTAATCACCAACCAATCAAAATCCACATAACCAAAATATATAAACAAAACATCAAGCTTATTTAAATTAAATAATAAAAATATTTATTAAAACATAAAATGTGCAGTGCAAGGATACAACAATTACCTTATGTTTTTGTTGGTGAATTAATTCATAAACTTTTTAGAGGAACAACTACGAGGAAATTCGTAAACGAATTAAGTCTGTGACCGAGTAAAAGTTATGAATGCAACAAAATTACTATTATCTATATATATATAAAATACAAAAAAACTGTTGTTTTTTTCATAATTCTACAAGTGGTAGCTAACCAAGATTTAAAAATCTATTATTTCAATAAATGTTCATTACATAACAAATATTCTGGACAATATTGTTCAGAATTATATATATAAGGCCCTTCCTGTTCAATAAAAATATCTGTAAAGCAAAAATTTAAAAAAAATACTATTTTCATAATTCTACTTTGTGGTTAACCAAGATTCAAAAAGAAAAAAATACACTTTTTCAATAATTCTACTAAGTGGCAGCTAACCAAGATTTAAAAACAAGAATTTAAAAAAAAATTGTGAAAAAATCTTCCTCCGCTGTTTTGTCGCAGCCTAATAATCAATGAAAAAAACATTTTACAATAACAGATAAATTGAAAGTATATTTTTTTTTTTATTATAGAATATTATACAGCACATTAGCTACAATGACAAAGAGA
>JARUHE010332784.1:0-10818 GCA_031471125.1 Archaeomysis grebnitzkii | reverse complement strand
ATTTTATAAAAACTTTTGAACTTCTAAAAACATTGGAATTTATAAAAACTTTTGAGCTTCTAAAAACATTTGAATTTGTACAAACTTTTGAACTTCTAAAAACATTGGAATTTATAAAAACTTTTGAGTTTCTAAAAACATTGGAATTTATAAAAACATTTAAACTTCTAAAAACATTTGAATTTGTAAAAACTTTTGAGTTTCTAAAACATTTGAATTTATAAAAAAAAACTTTTGTACTTCTAAAAACATTTGAATTTATAAGAACATTTGAACTTCTAAAAACATTTGAATTTGTAAAAACTTTTGAGTTTCTAAAACCTTTGAATTTATAAAAACATTTGAATTTATAAAAACATTTGAATTTATAAAAACTTTTGAACTTCTAAAAACATTTGAAATTATAAAAAAAACTTTTGTACTTCTAAAAACATTTGAATTTATAAAAACTTTTGAGCTTCTAAAAACATTTGAATTTATTAAAACATTTGAAATTATAAAAATAAAAAGAAGTAAAGAAAACAATTTTTTTGGTTTAAGCTATGGTTTAGGATGTTGCCTAAACAAATGTTGCTTGGCATTTTCTCGGTTGCTTATCATAATATATGAATTATCAAGAATAAACCTATATGAGTATATAAAAGGTTTAATACAAACCTAAAACTTAAAATAAAATAAGAAACAATTTATCGCTTCCATAGTTGTAGAAAAAAACATTTAAAATATGAAAGCATAAAGTGTAAAGCGAAATAAAAAGATACATTCATATGTTTTAAATACGGAGATGATATTAGATCGAATTTAAATCAAGTGATGAGAACAAAAGAAAATGTTTTTTCATCATTTATCATCATAATCATTTCCTTTTTCTTCCAATCATCATTTTTACGTGGACTCCGAGCTTTTATTTTTCACCCATGAGTGCGTTTCCCTGAATAATTCGCATTTTTCTCCTTAGGATTCTAATATCATAAATAAGTAACATCACTTGTGCAATGTTGAGAGAAAGGTTTTCCATCTGTTTCACAGCAGAATTGTTTTATATTTTTATTAATCAAAGTGGTTCAACATAATTTTGTTTTATATTCGTTGTTAAGTTTTTTCCATATAATCATACAACATTTGGTTCCTGCATGCAGGGAGGTTACAGATAAATTATAGTTAAATATTAACCTTTTGTTGTATTTATGTGGTGAGATATTATGCGAGTTCCTCAAAAGTATTGTTATTACATTTCATAATCAATACAATAAATGATGTTTTTAGTTCATTGCATAGTAAAAAAATGTAAATGTTCTTTATAATTGACAGCTTATTCTTCCAATTTTTGTTCAGGTGGATGTTTATTTTTGGTCTGGAGCAAGAATTTTTTATGCCATGGATGCCCTCCTGTTCGGCAACACTCTGCATTTAAATTGACTTATAACCGACTCTCCAATGGGCTGCAGCTTGTAAATAGCTATAGGTTACCACTTCCTTCGTATTTTCTTATATGATATTTATTTGTTGTACGGCTACAAGAGACTGAATTTCGTTTTGGATAAGATTCCTTCACCATGTCGACAACTTGATAGAGGATAAATCTTTTAGTGGCCCAGTTGTTGTATTCATTTCTTATAAAATGTACGTCTAGCATCAGAGTTTCACATCCTTATAGTGACATGATTTTTAAAGTTTGAATTTCACCGAACAAGCTCTTTTTTACTTAGGCGGTTGTTAGATGTTGGTGCAACACCAGTGGGCAACCAACATGGTTTCAAACATTGTTTCAGACTGGAACTGAGGTTTGTTAACGTTTTTTTTATCTATGGTTACAAAATACGACGTTAATGAAACTTTGAGTACAGGTTTGTACAGGATTTTAAAACAACGTTGTAATAACGTTATGACAACATTAAAATGTCCGTTTGGACCATGGAATGGAAATTTTTGGGGATGATTAAATCAAAATTTGAAATGACAAAGAGACGAACATTTGGTAACACATATGTTTTTATCCTAATTTATTTTCATATTCAATGTTTTAGATTTTGGTTACTATTATTTTTATTATAGGTTTTATGCTACAAATAAAACATGAAAATGTTATAGAAAGTTATACGTTATACATATATAAATCTTAAATAAACTTATTGTTTATACACATGTAGAAAACATTACATAATGTATATAATTTATAAATATACATAAGAACATGTTTACATTTCATAAACATATTTAAGAAGATTAAATACTTGTATACGTTACTACACATATAAAAAAACTAAAGAAATTTATAATGAAATGAAAAAATATTTCTAGCTCGTGCAGATAAAATTTATGAAATGATTGTCAATAATTTAAAACCAAACAACGGCGGTGTTTAAGAACACTTCCTGTCTTGATGACCTCCGTTGCCACTATTCCAGAATAGGATTTTGTGAGAACTTGTCGATAAGGTTTTGCTAACACGTTCTTATTTTTATTTTTATTTTTATTATTATTATTATTTTTATTTGTTGTTCGGTCATTCGTAATGTATACGATTTTCTAGTTTAGTTTTTTGGAAAACTGACACGGGAAGAAAATTATGCTTTAACGGTATCTTTTTCCACTTGAGAAAAACTTCTGTCTTAATTTATTTGAAAATGTATTAAAATTTAATAGACTGACAAGTATTGGAATGACAGAAGCAAATTTAATCTTGAATTATTGCTGTGATCTAATATGACCGAATCTAATTATAAATTTTAATTTGGAACATTTATCGTTATGTATTCAGATTGAGTACAGGTCTGCCTTGCTTAATTAAGCACCTTTACCAGAACCTTACTAATTACGATTTGTTTACTTTTATTTTATTATTTATCCTGTTTATGTATTTATTTATTTTTGATTTTAGTTATTTGGTTATTTTATTAATTTAATTCTCTTTTAATTTAATTTAATTGTCCATTTTTATTTATAAATTTTATTGAAAGAGTTTAAAATACCGATAGTGTTAGTATTATTATTATTATTGTTATTATGTTTGTTCAGTTATGCAACATGAGTTCAATGCTGTGATTAATGTCATTCCAATAAATGTTTAGTTTGTCACATCTTTCTTCTTTTATTTTTTGTTTTCGTTTGTCATTTTTTTCTCTGTATTCTGTAATTTCTCGTTTGGTTATTTACTTTCATTTCCTTGCTCTCTTTTCTTCATTATCTCTGTTCATATTTGATCATTTATACTTTTTATTTGTTTCTCTTTTATTCTGCCAGTTCCCAATTTCATTATTTTTCTTTTCTCTTTTTGATTTCTTCTTCTATTTTTTGTTTGTTTTCTTGTCTCTCTTTCTTCTGTCATTACACTATACATAATTGTCGACATATACAGTATGTCAGGCAATTAAAAAATGTATAAATTCAACTTTCATTAGTCAGAAATTGTATCTTCATCATTGTCTACAGCTAATTAAAACAAATTGTTTAGATTGTGCAAGACATACTAATAAAAAATAATATAATATAATATAACATAATAGTATATAATTTAGTATAATACAAAACTATAATATAACATAATACAATATAATATAGTATAATATAATATAATAAAATGTAATATAATATAATATAATATAACATAATATAATATAATATAATATAACATAATATAATATAATATATCATAATGTAATTAATGTAATATAATAATATAATATAATATAATATAATGTAATGTAATGTAATAATATAATATAATATAATATAATATAATAGTATAATATAATCTAATAAAATGTAATAAAATGTAATAAAATGTAATGTAATGTAATGTAATGTAATAATGTATATAATAGTATAATATAACATAACAATAAAATAATAATATAATATAATATAATAATACAATAATAATATAATATAATAATTTAATATAGTAGTATAATATAATATAATGATATAATAATAATATATGCTAATGCTTAAATAATAAGAAGTAAAGTTGAAACATCTAAATAAAAGTATTTATAATATACAATTATGGATAATTATAATGTAACGAATACAATTTTATAACTATTTCTTAAAGTATCGATCATTTTCCTTCGCCATTTTCTGAAACAGTTTTAATTCATAATGTTTTATCTTGTTTTCAATCATCCAAACTCTTGTATTTTTTTTGCTTTTATTGCTTTGTTTCGTTTCTGTGAATCACAAAACAAACTTTCCTTCATTGAGTTAAATTATTTAGTGTTCTATAAATCTTTTTGAATTGTAAAAATCTTTAGTTGTAAAAATATTTTTAAAATGTAAAAATCTTTTTAGGTTGTAAAATTTTTTATTTATTGTAAAAACATTTTTAAATTGTAAAAATATTTTTAAATTGTGAAAATATTTTTAAATTATAAAATCTCTTTAACTTTGTAATTATGCATATGTATGAAACATAATGATTTTTATGCAATTTGCATATATAAACAATTTGTTAACTTGGTATCTGAAAATGATATAAAACATGAAATGAACAATGTATCACGCATTAATAGGGGATATGTATTGACTTTCTATATGAATGCATTTATACAGTAAACTCTAGAACAAACAAATGTTTGTTTAAGTCTATTAAACTTTATTTAAATCATTAAAATGAATTTTTAGCTTTTAAATAAAGAAAACTGTTCAACACGTTGAGCAGTGAAGCACACACGCCAGGTTTTTTTCTCAGAAAATGCCGAAAAAAACAGCCAAAATTATTAAAATTACTTTAAACCTTATATTTCTTATTTTTTTCATAAACAAAATTTTATATTAACATTTAATAGACTTATAAATAGTTTTTACTGATTTTTCCTGAATTACGATACAAATATGAGAATAAACACAAAATATTACAGTTTATTGAGAAGTTGATTAAATTGTTAACATTTTATCAGATAATTAGGAACATATTTAAAAGCATTATATATAATTTTATACTTTGAAATACATACTAGTATAGATATTTAATTATTTTTTAACTATACAATAGGTAAATACTTTGAATCAAACATAAAATAAATAAAACATGAATAATATAAATAACTCGAGATTGATTAGATTTTATAATCTAAATATTTAACTAAATTATTTTGTATTTTATTCCTACTACTATATTATAAATCGAATCTAATATTAACATTAAACCACATAATAGGGTTGTAGAATAATACTATTGGATATTTTCAAATAATAATAATAAAAATAATAATTGTAATGACAATTATTTTAAGAAATCTTAATATTGTTATGAAAATATATAGCAGGAACTGCGAATTTTAGTTTAATGAATAAGAATTTAAAGACACTTTATAATCATATGCATTTCCTACCCAAGAAAAAATGATTTTTTTCTTAAACGTTTCAAAATGCATATAATTCTAAAGTTATATTACACACATTACATTTTTATTCAACATATGTTATGTATGTAACTCTATATTAATCAGTATTTTTATCATCAGAGGAGTCATCATCATGTATGTATAATAATGCCTTAGCATCTGAAAACAATTCATTTTTCCTTCCTTTCGTTTTCGTTCTTCTTAAACTATAAATTAACGGACCACAAGAAGATCAATTGAAGTAAGAACTATATGACTTAAACAATATCAGTGCAAGGACTGAGTAGTGCAAGCATAATAAGCGAGTGAAGTGACTAACCAGCTGTGGATGGCCCAACTTGTTCAATTTTGTAACCTAACTTGAATAGACCATCACACACACAAATCATTATTATGCAACGTGGCGCAGAAAGGCGCAAAAAGGCGCAAGGTTATACACTTTTACCATCTTCTTAAATAGTTTATTTACCAAACTAATTATGATTTTTGTTGTGCCCATTTGTTCTTCATTACTAAATGTTTTAGTTAAAAACATGATTTGTATTAAATTGATTGGTTAAAATAAAAAATAAATTATGCAGTTTTTTTTATTTCTTTTTAAACATAAATAATGGAATAATTTATTTATAAAACAGTTACACATACACATCCTTGAATGTCTGTTTTAAAAAATCATATATAAGCTGAAAAACAGACTAGTCTTGTAAGATTATATTTTCACTTGAAAATATGTTTAATTAACATATTTAAAATATTCCAGTTTCATAATTAAATAAAGCATATTTTTTACTTATTTATTAGGTTTTCTTTAATTGAACCATAAAATATAGACTGTTAATAATAAAATCCACCCAAAGAATGAAATGAAATAGAGCACTGTGCATCGGTTACATGTAGCCCCAGAGTTGACGTAAGCAATAACACGCATCAGTAAACATATAAACTCAATACAAAGAAACACTAAACACTTTGTTCTGCATCTGTATCCAATTTATAAAAAAAAACATCCGACATAAAACATAATTCCCACAAGGGGTGAAATAGCGTTCCTCAATGTATGGATCAGAAAGGAAGGACATTAACTGATTTGTGGAAACAAGAAACCCGATGGACAAGATTGTATAGACAAAAAGACAAGTTTGGTTACAGCTGTGAAAAAAAACATGTTCTCTAGTTTTTTGTACAAGCTGTCGCACTTATTTGTTGCAATTCTCCGTTCAGAAGGATCGAAACAGAAAAGTGAAACAAATAAGGATAAAATATGAAATAGGAAATCATAATTACACGTTGGAATTGTTGTATTTATCAAATGTCAGCTGATATCCTCACATGGTTTTTGTGAGAAATATTCTCCGTGTCCTGGATTTTGATTTACTTCTTCACCTTTTTTATTTTTTTCTTCATTTTTAATTACAGGTAACAAAGATGATTTTATAAAATTATTTTCTTTTTAATACAAACTTTGAATAATGTTTTTTTCAACTAAATGACTTTCTAGTATTTATAATATGTCGTTTATAATGTGAGTAAGGTTGTAAGAATGGTTGTTCATTGAGTGTAAGTATATATCTTATTTATCAATCAAGTCACACAAAACGTTTTACATTACATCCATTGATTATAATATATTCTATACAGCTGCATATAAGATAACTAAACGTTAACTGTAAAAAAGAAAACATAATAAGGACGGTAAGATTTTGAGGAGTGTACGGAAAAAACGTTAAAACACTCACTACTATATACAAACATATGGTTTTGAAGTAAAACATTATTGGACATGTCAAATATTGTTTTAACATTTATTTCTATGTAAGTTGAACTAAAGACTTTACTAGAAGTTATTAATTTAAAAACACTGATTGTTAGTGTCCCCTACTTGTAAATTACTTTGACAGAACACCGAGGACAACTGAAAACAACTACAAAATGTTATTATATTAGTATGCGATTATTATTTTTTTAGCTGATGATTGTTTGATACAAAGCAATGATACACGTACAATTAAAAATAGCTGATGACTTACTATCCATTAAAAATATTAGTATCGTGCATAAATTGGCTTTACAATGCTAACTTGCCTTTCAATTGGTTTTATAGATACAGGTTTTGTAAGCAAATTAAAATAAGCTTATTGTTATCTGCTTATATTTAAAACTTTAAAAATACTAATGAACTATAAAAAAAAACAAATAGTAATACGTATAATGAAAAAACAGTAATCATAATTATAAAAGTAATATTAAAAATCATAAAAATAATATATTTATTAAGGAAAATAATAATCTTGATCTTGGTGATAATAATAACAACAGTAATTAAAATGATAATAATAACAATCAATCAAAAAAATTAAATATTAAATACAGAAAAACGATGAGTTGAAACTATCATGCAACTCCGTTCGCCATTGGTCTTGTTCTATTGTGCTTTTGTCTTTATTCTTTTGCATATTACCTTTCTCCATTCATTCTGTATTCTTTTTATCTCTTTTCTCTTATCATTCTTCTTTCTTGTTTCTCTTTCTTCTTTCCTCTTCCTTCTTTCTATTTGTTTCTTTGTAGTTTCCTTAGGTGAATAGTATTTTATTTTGTTTGGATATTTCAGCTTAAAGTATTATTTCTTGAAAATGTTCTATAGGCATATATATATCATTAATACTTAATTTAAACTTATGGTAGCTATTCATTTATTTTCTTCAAAAATGATACAAAGAACATGATCACATTAGGCTAATTATGCAATTATGTATATCAAACCTATCCACCATTAGCAATGTGGTTAGAATTCAATTTTGTTTGTTTTGTTTGTGGTCAAAACAAATTTTTTGTCAAACTGTTTGAAAAACATTTCCTCTTTGCAATTTATGGAATTCCATTCATTTTTCATCCGAGCTTTCTTTTGTAAAAGTTGTCGGTCAAACTTTGACATGAAATGATTTATGTAAACAAGATGTACATATTGAGGAGGTTGTTGAATATAATCTTTCCCTTCACTTAAGCTCTTTGCTGTTTTAATGTTCTGCAACTATTTATAGAATAATCATTTTATAAATTATTATTTATAGAATTGTTATTTATAGAATAATCATTTATAGAGTAATCATTTATTGAATAATTATTTATAAATTATTTGTTTTTATAATAGTTGTTTGTAGAATAATTATTTATAAAATAATTGTTTATAAAATAAAATAATTATATATTGAAATAACTATTTTTAAAATAATTGTTTATGAAATAATTGTTTATAGAATAATTATTTATAAAATAATAGTTTATAAAATAAATATTTATAAATTAATTATTTATAGAATAATTGTTTATAAAATAATTATTTATAAAATAATTATTTATGAAATAATTAGTTATAAAATGTTTATTTATATAATAATTATTCATAAAATAATTATTTATAAAGTAATTATTTATAAAGTAATTATTTATAAAAAAAATTATTTTTTTAAATAATTATTTATAGAATAGTTATTGATAGAATAATTTTTATATCTTATTTGTTTATAAAATAACTATTTATAGTACAATTATTTGTAACATAATTGTTTATGAAATAGTTGTTTATATAATAATTGTATACACAATAATAGTTTATAGAACAATTAATTATAGAATACTTATTTTACAAATAATAATTTATAAGATTATTTGTAATTATTTGTAACATAGTTGTTTATAAAATAATTGTTTATAAAATAATTGTTTATATAATGATTATATACACATTAATAATTTATAGAACAATTCGTTATTGAATACTTATTTTACAAATAATAATTTATAAGAAAATAATTTATGGAATAATTATTTATTGATTAATTATTTATAGAATAATTATGTATAGAATAATTATTTATACAATAATAAGGTATGGAACAATTATTTACAAAATAATTATTTAAAAAAAAAAATATTTATATAATAATTATTTATAAAAAGGCACGAGTAAATGATATGCATTAAAAGCTGTGACTGTATATTCAAAAACATTATAAAATTGTGTAATTGTTGAATACAATTCTATATATTATAATATACTAACACATTTTTTTCATTTGTTTGTAATACGTACGTACCAAACGTATATGGACAAAATATGCACGTATCTGGCACTTTTTATTCACAAAACACGTACGTATCTATTTTGTAAATACAAAAATTTAGTACGCATACGTACGTACAACGCACGTCTTCTGGGAGGGGAACCATGAGTTTTATGACAAATTGGCTAAGTCAAAAAATCCTAAAATCTGTATTATTTGCAACAAATATTAATTTTAGGCAAATAAGTCCTTCATGCATTCTACCTTAGAATCTCCCGTTCTTTCATTTGTTTTAAATAAAATTTTCTCTAAACCTTCCAATAAAAATGTCGGTTAACCTGGATTTCGTTTTTTTTATAAAATGTATGTTGTAAAAAGTAAATACTGATTTCTTAAAAGAAAATCCTCAGTTACACCAGTGTAGAATGTCATTTGCTTTATTTTCATTTAAACAAACTTTTCTGTAAAATTGAAAAAAAAAATTATTTTGAAAAAATGGTAAAATTTCGGCTGAGTCCACAAATCATCCACCATCCCAGCAACAACAACAACAACAATCAGAGGTCGTTTATAGAAGCTGTTTTTCAAACACAGCTTAATAAATATTTATAAAATAATTATTTGTAGAATCTATAGAATAATTATTAATAGAATAATTATTTGTAAAATGAATATCTATAGAATAATCATTGTTTATAGAAAAACTATCATGTATAGAATAATCATTGTGTATATAAAAACTATCACGTATAGAATAATCATTGTGTATAGAACAATAATTATGTATAGAATAATCATTGCTATAGAATAATCATTGTTTACTGAATAAAATGTATGTATAGAATAATCATTGTTTATAGAACAATAATTATGTATAGAATAACCATTGCTATAGAATAATCATTGTTTACTGAATAAAAAGTATGTATAGAATAATCATTGTTTATAGAACAATAATTATGTATAGAATAACCATTGCTATAGAATAATCATTGTGAATAGAAAAAACAAATGTTTGTCGAATAACAACTGTTTAGGATATAACACCAAAAACCTTCTCAAATATATATCAACTGAATAAATTGAATTAAGAATGAAGATAAATTGGTAAACAACCAATAGAAAAAAGTTGTTGGTTTAAAACATTGTGTATCACATCAACAAACAAACAATAATATTTTTTCAAAATACAGAACAAATTAGTAAACCAAAAAACATTAACAAAAGAGAATTAATTGACAGATGCATAAAAATACAAACAACCAATAGAAAAATAGTTTTTGGTTTAAAGCATTGTGTATCACATACACAAACAAACAATAATATTTTTTGAAAATACAGAACAAATTAGTAAACCAAAAAACATTAACAAAAGAGAATTAATTGACAGATGCATAAAAATACAAACA
>JARUHE010332773.1:0-10818 GCA_031471125.1 Archaeomysis grebnitzkii | reverse complement strand
GCCACTGGACATAGGTTGGTGTTACACTATAGAAGGTATACACTATAGTATATACAAATCATACTTGTAGTTAGTTAATTAACCACTGAACATGGGGTTGGTGTTACACTATAGAAGCTATACTCTATAGTATATACAAATCATACTTGTAGTTAGTTAGTTAGCCACTGGACATAGGTTGGTGTTACACTATAGAAGGTATACACTATAGTATATACAAATCATACTTGTAGTTAGTTAGTTAGCCACTGGACATAGGTTTGGTGTTACCCTATAGAAGCTATATACTCTATAGCAGGAGTGAGCGGGAGTGCATCTTTTAAGTGCAGAAATAGAGAATTCTGCACTCAAAAGATGCACTTTTGAGAGAGAACCTCGGTGCAGTTTCACATTTTCTTATTTTATTTCTCGAGTTCTTGAAGGAGTCACTAAAATATTTAAGTAAATTTTATTTTATTTAAATACGTTCAATTTAATCATTTGTATATTTATTTATATAATTAAAATTTAATTTAATCATTTGTTTATTTGTTTATATAATTAATAATTAATGTAATCATTTGTTTATTTATTTATAGAATTCATTTTTAATTTAATAACTTGCTACTTATTTAAAGAATTAATATTTTATTTGTTAATTTGTTTATTTATTTATAGAATTATTATTCAATTTAATCAATTGTTTATCTATTTATAGAAATAATATTTAGTTTAATCATTTTTTTTATATAATTAATATTTAACTCAATCGATTGTTTATTTATTTAAAAGATTAATATTTTATTTAATCATTTGTTTATTTATTTATAGAATTAATATCTTGCTTCAAGTATCCTAGAAGTTGAACAAACTATAAATGTTTCAGGTGCAAAGGACCGTGAATAAATATTTTTTTCATTTCAAAAATACTTTTAATAAATTATTCCACAATTTAATTTGTTATAAAAATAATCAAGCTTCAATGATTATTTTTCAATTGTTATAAGTAATCAAATATTTCACGTGATTACAACTGCTTCATTATTGAAGATTTTTTATTTATTACATTTTTTGGTTTGGGTGAATTTCTATTACTTTGATTATAATATCGTTTGTAAAATCAAAAACATTTGAATCATTTTTTCATGGAATAAATTTTGTCAATAAATCAGAATGTTTATGAAAAATAAATATGCTGTCAAATATTATAATAAGACAAATATTTCCAAAAAAAAATATTTTATTGTTTTATTAGAAGAGTAACGTATTTTTTATTTACTACAGTTTTTCAAAATAAAAACGTTTGAGATCAACCAGTTAATAATGATAATTAAATTAAATTAAATATACTGCTTAGAATAAATTAAATTAAAATAAATTATGATCAACTTTTTAACTGTGATCTCAAATAACCAAATAATCTCACATTTTTGAATTTACAAAAACAAACAAACTAAATTATAAAACTTTAGAAATTAAGATTTTAAAACTACTATGTTAATAACAAACTCTGTTTGCAGGGGATTACAGTAAGTATTTGAATTATGTTTTTTTTTTTAATTTTTTTAATTATAAATTAACAAAAATATCCTAACTCACACAACATACCTTTTCTAGAAAATCTCATCTGTCCTCCATGACTCCATTATACTCATTACTATATCGATTTATTCCTTTCAGTTAGTCAGTTAAAGACTGGACAAGTAGTTGGTGTTGCCCTATATAGGCTATACTCTATAGTAAATAAAAATCAAACTTGTAGTTAGTCAGTTAGTCACTAGACATGGGAAGATGTTACCCTATAGAGGCTATACTCTATAGTATATACAAATCATATTTGTAGATAGTCAGTTAGCCATTGGACATGGGGTTGGTGTTACCCTATAGAAGCTATACTCTATAGTATATATAAATCATACTTGTAGGTAGTCAGTTAGCCACTGACCATGGAGTTGGTGTTATCCTATAGAGCGTATACTCTATAGTATATAAAAATCATACTTGTAGATAGTCAGTTAGCCACAGGACAAGTAGTTGGTGTTACCCTATAGAGGCTATACATTATAGTACATACAAATCGTACTTGTAGTTAGTCAGTTAGCCACTTGGCAAGTAGTTGATGTTACCCTATAGAGGCTATACTCTATAGTATATACAAACCATACTTGTAGATAGTCAGTTAGCCACTGGACATGGGGTTGGTGTTACCCTATAGAGGCTATACTCTATAGTATATAAAAATCATACTTGTAGTTAGTCAGTTAGCCACTGGACGTGGAGTTGGTGTTACCCTATATAGGCTATACTCTATAGTATATACAAATCATACTTGTAGTTAGTCAGTAGGCCACTGGACAAGTAGTTGGTGTTACCCTATAGAGGCTATACTCTATAGTATTTACAAATCATACTTGTAGTTAAACAGTAAGCCACTAGACATGGGGTTGGTGTTACCCTATGGAGGCCCTAATTTATAGTATATACAAATCATACTTGTAGTTGGTTAGCTAGCCACTGGACATAGGTTTGGTGTTACCCTATAGAAGCTATATAATCTATAGCAGGAGTGAGCAGGAGTGCATCTTTTAAGTGCAGAAATAGAGAATTCTGCACTCAAAAGATGCACTTTTGAGTGAGAATCTCGGTGCAGCTTAACATTTTCTTATTTTATTTCTCAAGTTCTTGAAGGAGTCACTAAAACATTTAAGTAAATTTTAATCAATTTAAATACGTTTAATTTAATCATTTGTATATTTATTTATATAATTAAAATTTAATTTAATCATTGTTTATTTATTTATATAATTAATAATTAATGTAATCATTTGTTTATTTATTTATAGAATTCATTTTTAATTTAATAACTTGCTATTTATTTAAAGAATTAATATTTTATTTGTTAATTTGTTTATTTATTTATAGAATTATTATTTAATTTATTCAATTGTTTATCTATTTATAGAAATAATATTTTGTTTAATCATTTGTTTTTTTATTTATATAATTAATATTTAATGTAATCATTTGTTTATTTATTTATATAATTATTTTTTAATTTCAAAAATCCCAAGAATTAAACAAATTATGAATGTTTCAGGTGCAATTCCGCGTAAGTAACTATTTTTTCTTTTCAAAAATGTTTTCAATAAATTATTCCACAATTTTTTTTGTTATAAAAATAAATAAACTTCAATGAAAATATTTCAACTAATATAAATAACCAAATATTTCACTTGATTACAACTGTTTCATTTTTGAAAAATAAATTTGATTACATTTTTGGTTGGGCAAATTTTCATTAATTTGATTATAACCTCATTTGTAAAATCAAAAACATCTAAAAAAATTGTTATCTAAAATATTTTGTCAATAAATCCGAATGCTTATGAAAAATAATTATGTTGTCAAGTATTATAATGAGACAAATATTTCCAAAAAAATAATAAAAAGTTTTATTGTTTAAATAGAAGACTAACGTTTTTTTTATTTACAATTTTTAAAAATACAACGTTTGAGTTCTACCAATAAATTATGATAACTAAATTGATTAAATTGATTAAATTAAATTAAAGTAAATTATGAACAACTTTTTAACTGTGATCTCAAATAACCAAGTAATCTCACATTTTTGAATTTACAAACACTAAATCTTTCGTAACATTCGTGAGATTAATTTGACAAAACAAACAAAATTATAAAATTTCATAAACTAAAATTTGAATAATAAACTTTTTTCAGTGATGGAGGATTACAGTAAGTATTTCCATGATGGTTTCTTTTCAATTTATTAAATATAAATTAACAAAAAAAAATCCTAACTTACACAACATACCTTTTCTAGAAAACCTCATTTGTCCTCCATGACTCCATTATACTCCTTACTATATAGATTTATTCCTTTTCAGTTAGTCGCATAGGCACTGGACATGGGGTTGATGTTACCCTATAGAGGGTATACTCTATAGTATATACAAATCATACCTGTAGTTAGTTTGTTAGCCACTGGACATGGGCTTAGTGTTACCCTAAGGAGGCTATATTTTATAGTGTATAAAAATCATACAAAAGGTTAAAATCTTTCATAATTCGTGTACTTCATAACTAAGGTATGCCATTTTAAGGATTTTCATTAGTCAGGAGTTGCAATGTATTTTGGTGAAGTGAAGAAGTTATAAATAATAAATTGAATAAATTTTTAATTTGCGCTTTTTTATGTGCTGTATTTAAGTAATAACAGGCTACATTTAATTTTTTTAGGGATGTTAGAAAAGCCTCATTATTTTCACCATATAATTTCTAAGGCAGAGATCCATTCCTTTATCAATGGTCTTACAAAGATCATCTCTGCCTACAAAATTATGTGGTGAAAATAAGGAGGCTTTTATTACGTCCCCAAGAGAAAAAATAAATTTAGCTTGTTATTACAATAATAAGCTTAATATTTAATAATTTGCTTATGTAATTATATAATTAATGTTTTATTTCAAATATCGCAAGAGTTATAAACAAATATTAAATGTTTCAGAGCCAATGGGTGGTGAGTAACTATTTTTTCTTTTCAAAAATGTTTTCAATAAATTGTTCCACAATTTATTTTGTTTTAAATATAAATAAACTTCAATGAACATTTTTGAACTATTATAAATAATCAAATATTTCACATGATTACATCTGTTTCATTTTTGAAAAAAAATAAATTTATTACATTTTTTGGTTTGGGCGAATTTTCATTATTTAGATTATAGCCTCGTTTTTAAAATCAAAAACATTTAAATCACTTTTTCATCTAATAAATTTTGTCAATAAATCCGAATGTTTATGAAAAATAATTGTGTTGTCAAATATTGTAATGATACAAATACTTCCAAAAAAATAATAAAATGTTTTGTTGTTTAAATAGAAGACTAACGTATTTCTTATTTACAATTTTTCAAAATACAACGTTTGAGTTCTACCAGTAAATTATGATAATTAAATTAAATTAATTTAACTGATTAGGTTAAATTAAAGTAAATTATGATAATTAAATTAAATTAATTAAATTGTTTAAATTAAATTAAAGTAAATTATGATCAACTTCTTAACTGTGATCTCATATAATCAAATAATCTCACATTTTTGAATCTACAAACACAAAATCTTTCGTAACATTCGTAAAATTAATTTGACAAGACAAACTAAATTATAAAATTTAAAAAAATTATAAAATGTTAATAATAAACCCTGTTTGCAGGCGATTACGGTCATGGTAAGTATTTGGATGTTGTTTTCTTTTCAATGTACTAATTATAAATAAACAAGAAAATTCAAATTCACACAACATACCCTTTTTATAAAACTTCATCTGTCCCTATTTTACTCCTTACTGTATAGCTTTGTTCGTGTGCAGTTAGTCATTTAGCCAATGGACATGTGGTTGGTGTTACCCTATAGAGGTTATACTCTATTTTATATACAAATCATACTTGTAGTTAGTCAGTTAGCCACTGAACATGGGGTTGGTGTTACTCTATAGAGGTTATACTCTATATTATATACAAATCATACTTGTAGTTAGTCAGTTAGACACTGGATATGGGGTTGGTGTTACTCTATAGAGGATATACTCTATAGTATATGCAAATCATACTTTTAGTTAGTCATCTAGCCACTGGACATGGGGTTGGTGTTACTTTATAGAGGTTATACTCTATACTATATACAAATAATACTTGTAGTTAGTCAGTTAGGCACTGGATATGGGACTGGTGTTACCCTATAGAGGATATACTCTATAGTATATGCAAATCATACTTGTTTGTTTTAACTCTGTTTCTCCATAGAGAAAGTTTTTTCTTAAAAACAACTATTAGTAAGAATGTTTTCATTTCTGCCTTGCATATTGCTGTTCAGGTTATTGAGGTGTTCAAACATCTCTGTTAAATAATCTACTTCAGATATCCACAAGCCATTGTCAAGATTTACAAAATTTACAATTTACAAAATCGCTTTAGGTTTTCATTTTCAAAGAAGGACACAAGTTATTTTTGAAACCCATTCACGCATACTAGTACTTTCTCTATTGATAACCATCTTACTTCCGTACGTAATAATAAACGAACATATTGAAAAGACATATCTTTGTACACTAACTCAAATAATCTAGACTTTAGAGTTAGTGTTTTTATATAATTTACCATATCAATCACCTGACTCAGCACCTCCTTTAGTTTATTTAGAGCAACCTTCGAGACTAATACTTCTCTATGTAAAAAAGAGTACGTTCGCACGATGCTCGGATTTTATTTTTCCACTAGAGATACAAAACCTTTTATTGATCCTACCATTGATGGTGCTCCATCAGTACATATACCCATGCATGAATCCCATGATAAACCATGCTTCTCAAGGTATGCTGCAAATATATTGAAAACTTCTTGAGCTTTTGTAGTTGTGGGTTATTTGTTGCAGCACAAAAATTGATTAATTATAATATCTTCATCAATGAAACATATAAATGCAATCAATTATGCATGGTTACTGATGTCAGTCGATTCATCAATTTTTAGAGTGAAATTATTATTTTGAACCTTAGATATTACACTTTCTTCGATGTCTTCTGGCAAGTCAACAATCATACGGTGCATTGTATTATTTGAAAGAGGAATTTTAATAATTTCTTCTTCAGCCTTATCACCTAGCACAATTTTAACCGGTTGTTTGCAATGTCAGAAGGATTACTGATTCAGCAAGGCTATGAAATTTTGATTTAAGGGCAATTAACCATGCCACCTGATAGGAAGCTAATAGTGCCTTTTCAGCGTTAGTCACTGGTTTTTGAAATGTCTTACTTTATTTTGCATTTGATTGTAGCAACCTTTAAAAATAATCATAATTTTTACTTTGAAGACTGGGGTGTTTAGTAGTAAGATGTCTATTCATCTTACTCGGAATCTTAACTTTATTTTGAGTTATGAGAGATGGTAGCCGAGTCGATACGAACGCTGTCTATAGATTAATGCTGTATAAGCAAATCTCATTGGCACCGGTTCGAACCCACTCTAAGGCTATTTCATTGAGAATTTGAATGTGGTTGTATTCTCTTAAATCTCATATGCTAAGCTTACCCCGGCTTGATGGAAGCGCCATATTTCGGCTGCATACCCTTAGGGTACATATCACTTGATGTGGGTAATAGTAATAAGGCCTATGTGAAGCGCTGAGGAGTATTAAATAGGGTCGGCGCTATATAAAAACTGTAATTATTATAATTATTATTATTTATTTGCCAGCACTTGGCCACACACAGCACATAGTGGGGAAGACATCTGAGCATTCCCGGTACAGTGAAATCCATATTTCAAATAAAATTCACTGTACAATCAGTGAACTTTTCCTTTCTTAATTGTTGCTTTAGCACTGTACTGAAGATCATTTTGTATATAGTGACTGGCAGCTTTTCTCTTAAGGAACTTATCCATAATTAAGGGTAAAGAAAACAAAAAAAAGAGATACAATTGATACGCTATTGATCACAATACCTTCATCAAACCACAACTGACAATAAACTATAAAAGATATTTTTTTCTATTGGACTAAATGGTAAATGTTTCCAAAAATACGGTTCAAATCGCTTATGATTCCGGGTTTTGAATGTATAGAATAAACAAAATATCTCGATACAAAAACGATATCATATGACAAGAGTTGTGACAGTTCTGTAAATTCATTGGGTATTTGTATTACAGTTTGATTCTCCCATTTTCACAAAATTCGCTCAAGTGTCCAAACCAAATTTAACGATAGCTCACATTTTTTAACGAAAAGCTATGAATTCTTCTTAACATATATGGATGACATCTTGTCTCTGTTCCATATTTATAAGTCATTGTACACATTTGAAAATAGTGTTTTGAGAAATTTAATAATAATTACTTATATTATTGTTTCACACCAGGGTACTTGTTGCGGCACACTAGTATCTAGTGTGCCGGGGGGCACAGCGGTTGGGAACCACTGCTACAGAGCCTATACTCTGTTGTATTTATTTATAGAATTAATATTTTATTTAATCATTTGTTTATTTATTTATAGAATTAATATTTTATTTATAGAATTAATATTTTATTTAATCATTTGTTTATTTATTTAAAGAATTAATATTTTATTAAATCAATTGTTTATTTATTTATAGAATTAATACTTTTTTAATCATTTGTTTATTTGTTTATAGAATTAATATTTAATTTAATCATTTGTTCATTTATTAATAAAATTATTTTTTTTGTTTCAAAAATCCTAAAAGATGAACAAATATTAAATGTTTCAGGTACATTAGAAGATCGTGAGTAACTATTTTTTCTTTTCAAAAAAGTTTTCAATAAACTATTCCACAATCTATTTTGTTAGAAAAATAAATAAACTTCAACGAAAATATTTCAACTATTATAAATAATCAAATATTTCACATGATTACAACTGTTTCATTTTTGAAAAGTTTTTTATTTTTAGCATATTTTGATTTGGGCGAGTTTTCAATTAATTCGATTATAACGTCATTTGTAAAATCAAAAACATTTGAATTACTTTTTCATCTAACAAATGTTGTCAATAAATCCGAATGTTTATGAAAAATAATTATGTTGTCAAGTAATATAATGAGACAAATAGTTCCAAAAAAACATCAAAATATTTTTTTGTTTAAATAGAGGACTAACATGTTACTTATTTACAATTTTTCAAAATACAACGTTTGAGCTCTACCAGTAAATTATGATAATTAAATTAAATTAATTAGGCTGAATAAATGAAAGTAAATTATGATAATTAACTTAAGCTAATTATATGGATTAAATTAAACTTTTTAACTGTGATCTCATATAATCAAATAATCTCACATTTTTGAATCTACAAACACAAAATCGTAACATTTGTAAAATTAATTTGACAAAACAAACTAAATTATAAAATTCTAAAAACTAAAATTTTATAAATATTTTTTTTTTCAGTGGTTGGCGATTACGGTAAGTATTTGGATGTTGTTTTTTTTTCAATTTATTTATTATAAATTAACAAAAATATTCTAATTCACACGACGTACCCTTTCTAGAAAACTTCATTTGTCCCCCCGTGACTCCATTATACTCCTTACTGTATAGATTTATTCCTGGGCTGTTAGTCAGTTACCCACTGGACATGGGGTTGGTGTTACCCTATAGAAGCTATACTCTATAGTATATACAAATCATACTTGTAGTTAGTCAGTTAGCCACTGAACATGGGGTTGGTGTTACTCTATAGTTACTATACTATATAGTATATACAAATCATGCTTTCAGTTAGTCAATTAGCCACTGAACATGGGGTTGGTGTTATCATATAGAGCCTATAACATATAAAAATCATACTTGTAGTTAGTCAGTTATCCACTGGACATTGGGTTGGTGTTACTCTATAGAGGCTATAGTATATACAAATCATACTTGTACGTAGTTAGACTCTGGAAATGGGGTTGGTGTTACCCTATAGAGGCTATAGTATATACAAATCATACTTGTAGTTAGTCAGCTAGCCACTGAACATAGGGTTGGTGTTACTCTATAGTATATACAAATCATGCTTTCAGTTCGTCAGTTAGCCACTGGACATTGGGTTAATGTTATTCTATAGAGGGTATAGTATATACAAATCATACTTGTAGTTAGTTAGCCTCTGGAAATGGGGTTGCTGTTAGCCTATAGAGGCTATAGTATATACAAATCATACTTGTAGTTAGTCAGTTAGCCACTGGACATGGGGTTGGTGTCACCCTATAGAGGCTATAGTGTATACAAATCATACTTGTAGTTAGTCAGTTAGCCACTGGACATGGGGTTGGTGTTACCCTATAGAAGCTATACACTATTAAGTTCTATCTAAAATAGTCGAACCAATATCTCCACTTAAAGATATACCAAAAAAGTATAAAAAAATATCCAAGCAAATGGACGAAATTTTGTGAAATGTTGTTTTCATCTTAGGTTTTATAGGTAAGACAACTGGGAAAATTTAAATGTCCTATCTTTAGCGGATCTATATCTCCCAGGCGCCCCTGTGAGTTTAGTTCATGTGTGTGTTTGTGACTCCACTCTTACGCAATTTATTCAATTATTATTGAATTTTTGTACCATTTTTATTAATTTTTTATCAAATTTGCATCCGATTTATGTCAAGTTTTTTATCATGATTCTACATTTGCTTTTTTAAACACTTAAAATCTGTCTTTTGTGATCAAATATATTTTATAAAGAATTGCAACTATACTTTGGTCACAAGGGTTAGGCGAATGTTTATAAATTTTTGTGTTATTTACCACCATAAAATTAAATTTTGAATTTACAAGTTATCAAGTTCTTTTACGTTGTTTTTTACATTTATATATTTCCTTTGTAACGTTTCAAAATTAGTTTAATTTTCTTTATTTTCAGGGGATCTTGAAGCATACGCCAAAGGTGAAGGAAAAGGCAAAGGAAAGGGCAGAGGCAAAGGTAAAGGAAAAGGCAAAGGAAAAGGCAAAGGAAAAGGAAAAGGCAAAGGCAAAGGAAAAGGCAATAGTAAGCAATGTTTTAATCAATCACCAATAACTACCATAAAGCATTGTTAGCTTATTGCATTTACAGTACTTTGGTACCGTTCAAAATCCATAACCTAGTTTTTGATGCATTATTTTTGGAATCGAAAGGATGAATATGGTAATTAGTGTACCATTCGTCAGCTTTATTAACTTGACACAATTAACATTAGGTTTAACCCTTTCGAGACTACAATTAGAATAAAACATTAAAAATTAAAATTTCTTGTTTAAAGTAGCTTCTTAGGTCT
>JARUHE010332762.1:0-10818 GCA_031471125.1 Archaeomysis grebnitzkii | reverse complement strand
GTGTGTGTGTGTGTGTGTGTGTGTGTGTGTGTGTGTGTGTGTGTGTGTGTGTGAGTATGTGTGTGTGTGTGTGTGTGGGTGTTTGTGCGTGTGCGTGCATGTGTATATGTGTGTGCGTACGTGTGTGGGTATGTGGCCTTGTGTGTGTACGTACGTATGTGTGTGTGTGTGTGTGTTTCTGTGTGCGTGTGTTTGTTTGTGTGAGTGTGGGTATGTGGGTGTGTGTATGCATGTGTGTATGTATGTGTGTATGTATGTATATATGTGGGTGTGTATGTACGTGTGTGTGGGTATTCCTGTATGTGTATGTATGTATATATGTGGGTGTGTATGTACATGATTGTGTATGCCTGTGCGTATGGGTGTGAGTGTGTGTTTGTGTGTGTGTGTGTGTGTGTGTGTGTGTGTGTGTGTGTGAGTGTGCGAAATAGCTTAAGAAGTGAAGAGTGCATGTTTGTTAAAACATGTTAATCCTGTGAACTTTAAAGTACTAAGAAAAACACGCTGTATAAAAAGCAAGTAAGCATGCACATCCACCCAGAGCAAATGTGAGGTGTAGAGCTCATGTAATATCTAAATTAATAAAAATCGTTTTGTATTGCAGATGATTTTACGGTCTTTTTATGAAGACGTAATGGAGAACATTTATTGAACTAATGATATCGGAAAATATTTTATTTCTCTCCCAGATTTTATATATTTTGTATCAAAGGGATGATACAATCATATTATTACGTTCAGGTGAACCTCTTTTATGAAAACAGATGTCGTTACATTGGTATGCAAGATAGGTTAAGTTAAAGTAGGTTATTTTTGGTTTATCTTACCCTCCACTTATTTATAACTTGTACACTTGACTACTGCGACTATATTATAACTTGCCACAGTCTAGTTTTAAAAACTTCAAAGTATTGAAAATGCAGCAGCTTGAATTGTAACACACACTTCACGTTACTTTCATATCGCCCCCGTGCTTAATCATTGCACTGCTCCTAATTACACAGAGATGTCAAAATTTAATAGACACCCATAGAAACCGTATAATTTATTAAACAAGTAATGTATACAGTTAAAGTACATATCAATGGCTACAATGTGAATAACTAATACTTGGTTAACACCCCTTTTGCATTTTTCAATATAATGAATTGACGAATATCATCTTGAGGGATTTATTGCCATGTCTCAGGCAGTAATCCTAAAAATTCGGACTTCGAAGATGGCTTCCTCTTCTTCTTGCGAAGTTTTCGTTGTAATATGCCCCAGATGTGTTCAGTAGGGTTCATTTCCGAGGACTGAATTGGCCATAAAAGTTTCTTGACCCTATTTTGACTCAACCAATTTTGTCTTGCTTTAGCAAATTGACAAGGAGCTCCATCTTCTATAAATAAAGAGTTATGTTTTACTCATTCTACCCCTTGAGTATATTGGAAGGAATCCTTCCTTCAATATAGAAACATTTTTGGCTGAATTGAGGTTTCTGTGACACTTTACAAGCTCTGATCGACCATCACTCCAAATTGAACCCCAGACCATTACTGAACAGCCTCCCTGTTTCACTGTTGGCTGTAATCTTTTGAGATCAATCTTTTGAGTGCAGAGTCTCCATACCTATGCTCTTCTACTGTCAGAAAATAATGCGAATCACGGCTCATCAGTGAAAATGGTAGTGCTCCAGAAGGCCACAGGTCTCTCCACCATCTCACGAGCCCAATCCTTTCTGCATTTGATTTTGGCTGGACGAAAGAGTGGTTTCCTTCTTGTAGCTCTGCCATGGTAGCCCAGTTTGTGGAGTTACCTGGCAGCTGTTCTGGGATTGACATCAGCCTGTGTTGCTATGTCAGAGGCCTTGCAACGTGGTTCTTCTTCGACATTTCTTATGACTAGACGCAAGATTTTTTCAGACGGTTCGGGACGACCTGAATGATGTCTTGTGCGTTCCTTGCCCTCTCGGGTTAATTTCACAAGCACTCTGTTAACAGTAGAAAGGGGTATTGAAAGATTTTCAGATATTTTGCGTTGAGTAAGTCCACCTTCATGCTGACCCACAATACGACCTCGCTGAAAGTCAGATAGGTCTAATGCTATTTTGGTTCGTGGAATGCTTAAATCATCCTATATGTAATCTGAATTATAAACCTACATTAATATAACATTTGAATTAACTTTAAATAACATTAAGCATGAAGTAAAAGCAGAAATGCATTTTTTCTTGGTGTCTTTTAAATTCTGACATACCTGTGTAGATATCGTATATCTTGTATACGATTGCGTTGAGGACTTTCAAGTGTCTGCATTCAGCCGTATACAGCCTCACACCCGCTCCGGTCGAGCGACATGCAGCTTTTGAAAGTTCCAAGGATGAATCTCAACCTTGGAAAAAAGCCATTCACATACGCCGCTCTGGTCATCTGGAACGAATTGCTTCTGGAATTGAGATCCACGCCTGTATTATTCCTTTTTAATATATTTAGAGACCACATCTTTTTCAGGAAGTATTTAACTAATTAGTTTGTTCATTTTTGTAAAGCGTAGCTGATAAGTTATACTTAATTGCGCGTTTTGTAACCACCATTGTATTGTTATTATCATTTGTATTATTATTATTATTACTGTTATTATTATTATTAATATTACTGTTATTATTATTATTACTGTTATTATTATTATTATTATTATTACTATTATTATTATTATTACTATTTTTATTATTATTACTATTATTATTATTATTATTATTACATATACTATCGTCCAAGTAATAATAGTCATCGACTGCCAAAAAAGTGTTTGAAGTATAAAGTTTTAAATTATTAAATCTGTTATATGAATAAAAAAAAATATATTTTAGTTATTTAAGTTTTAATATTTTACAATGGCCTATAATAATTTTCAAACTAGACCTATATATTTCTATAGTTTCTTAGTTGTTGAATACTGTTAATTATTGGGCGAGAGTACGTTAGGTTGAAAAATCAAAAGTCTAAACAAAGTCTAGCTAGGTTAAACTATAATCATTAAAGTTAGGATTGGCTGAACAAAGTTATAATAGGTCAATTTAGAGTTAGCTTAGGATAACTGAAAGAAGGCTGGCTTTAATTTATTTTTTTTAATGATTCATTTATTTCTGACAAAATGTCAGGCTTAATATATTGTAAGTAAAAAAAATATATTATTTCATGTTAGTCAAAATTTAATAATATTTTGGTGAAAACGTCATGTTAGGATTGGTATTACAAAATTGATTAAAAATTAGGATATACATTTTTTTTAGTAAAAACTGAATAATCCAATTTATTTATTACCATTACAGTAAAACTCCTGAAACGTAGAATAATGAAACGTAGAAAGTTTCAAAAACGTAGAATCATGAAACACCAGAAATCCTATATGTAGAAATACCCTATAATGAATACTTCACTTCCCTGCGATTCACAACAATTGTTTAATCTTAGTAAACTACAATATATATTAAAATAAAAACCTCACAATGTATTTGGTAATATTAATCTAATAAATATGTATTAAAATAAATACCTCACAATATATTTGATAATATAAATCTAAAAAATATACGGAGTATATTTTTATTAACAATAATTTATAATAATAACACTGTATAATGACCAATATTAAATCTGATAATGGTATAGCATAAACAAACTATACAATAACATACTAAAAATGAAATAAAGAAAATAATACAACATATAAATTACAGCATGTGATTTATTCTTGATGCAATTAGGCTTCGTTTGTGTAATCACGCTGGCATACTGTACACAAATCCTAGAACACATCATCAATAGCCCTGCAGGGTGTCAATGTATATTGATTAAAAACATGTGCCACTGTAAACCATTACTACAAGTGTTTTTATACTTCAACAATAGGTTTTAATCTAGTTCAACTAGCAATAGGTTTTCATCTAGATCAATTAAGAACTTGTCTTACTCCAACTCAACAAACGATAGACCTTACTCTATTTCAGCTAAGAACATATCTTGATATGTTTAAACTCAAAACCTATTTTACTTTATTTCTACTTAGGATAGTTTTTGCTTCAGTTCAACTAAGAACATGTTTTAATCTAGCTCAACTAAGAACACGTTTTACGCTGGTTCAACTAAGAACATGCTTTATTCTTGTTCAACTAAGAACATGTTTTACTCTAGTTCAACTAAGAACATGTTTTACTCTAGTTCAACTAAGAACATGTTTTAATCTAGTTCAACTAAGAACATGTTTTACTCTAGTTCAACTAAGAACATGTTTTACTCTAGGTCAACTAAGAAAATGTTTTACTCTAGTTCAACTAAGAACATGTTTTAATCTAGTTCAACTAAGAGCTTGTTTTACTCTAGTTCAACTAAGAAAATGTTTTAATCTAGTTCAACTAAGAACATGTTTTAATCTAGTTCAACTAAGAAGATGTTTTACTCTAGTTCAACTAAGAACATGTTTTAATCTAGCTCAACTAAGAACATGTTTTACTCTAGTTAAACTAAGAACATGTTTTTTTTTTAAATTTTAAAACCGGTCTATAAATATCAGAAAAATAGTTTCCCAGAAAACGCATTTAAAGTTTTATGTTCAACACATTTAATCATCTACACAAATACTACCATTAAAATATGTGCCATTTTTCGACCATTTATAGTTTTCATATAATTATATACCACTCGAAAATAAATCCTGTTTACTATTTGATGTTATAAAAAACTAAAAAAATGCAATTATGACCAAATCGGCCAGGCGCTTCCCTTAAGTTTGTATCAAGTAGTATTCCAAGATATTTTGATAGTTTGCAGAGCTTTTATGTTTGTTTGTTTAATGTCATTTCACTTGATTATGGGATTTATTTTCTTATGCTAGGGTAAGTTGCATAAATTCGTCCACTTATCAAACAAATTACATTAGCTTCCCTCAAATGTTGTAGAGTTTGTAAGCAATATGTCGTTAGAATATACGCAAACTTTCTGACAAGCTACAGGTAATTGAAACCTTTAAAACCTAATCTATGATAATATACATGCGTATGAAAATACAAAACTGACACAAACGCGTATTGCCTGAACCTTACATTTTTTCAGCATACATTTAACTATTTTATACGCACTTTTTTTTCGCAATGCTGATATTCGAAAGTTGTCAGATTGTTTTCCATAGGGCGATTTTTCAATCTCATTTATCAGCCGAATGGAAAAACTAAAACGTGCCCAAGCTTTTAAGTGGACGCATTTTACCCTAATAATACAGTATAAAGTTAAAATGCGGCAATGGTGAACGCAAAACGACCAATAACAAATCAAATTGTTTATTTGTACTACGATTGTTTATTTGTATTATGATTATTTTTATTTATTGATATTATTTATTTTATTAAGATTATTTATATATATTGATATTATTTAGTTTTATTAAATTTATTTGTATTAAGATTGTTTATTTGTATTATGATTATTTTTATATATTGATATTATTTATTTTATTAAGATTATTTATATATATTGATATTATTTAGTTTTATTAAATGTATTTGTTTTTATTAAAATTGTTAATTTTTATTAAGATTATTAGTTTTTAATAAGATTATGTATTTGTATTGAAACTATTTTTATATATTTATAAAACAAAATTGTATACTTCTCATTTTAGATTAAAAAAAACTCTTAAATGTTCACCAAAACTGTAAAATGTATCTCCAAGCAACACTAATCAAGTATAAAGGTAGAATCTTTGATGTGTGTCTGAGTCATGAATAGATTAAAGGGTGTACCTTTAAAGCAAACGCTATCACTATGGCTTGTGTACTTTAGGCAAACACTATAACTAAAGTTGATTGGGATGGAGCAGTTATATCGTCACTATCCACAGCTGAATTGTTTGGCTTCAAAGTTGACTTCCAACAATAATTATTAGTCGCTTCCTTTGACATCATTATCACTCATTCTCTCATTTCTATCTATATTCTTTCTTCTTTTACTTTTTTTGTATCTTTTTATTTCTGCTTAAATGTTTTTTTTTGTTAGAACTACATTTTCATTTTTATTTTTTTTTATTTTGCCTTCAATGTTTTTTGTTCAGAAATATACTTCTTTTTTTTTGCCTTCAATATTTTTTCTTATTTTGTCACGATTACATTTTTGCTTTTCTGTTTTTATTTTGGCTTCAATGTTTTTTTTTCAGAACTACACTTTCGTTCTTATGTTTTTATTTTTACATAATTTTTTCTTTTTTGTCAGAATTATACTTTTTGCTTCTTTATTTTTCGTTTGATTTAAAATTTTTGTTTTCTCATTTCAAGTTTTTAGTTCCTAGTTTTATAACTGGAATTTTTTTTTGTATTCATTTTTATTTTTTAATTGTTTCTTACTTTAACTTGTCATTTGTTTTATTATAGAATATTATACAGCACATTAGCTGCAATGGCAAAGAGCGCTGTCGCCAACAGCATCTGGTGTTCCCAGACGGTCACCCATCCAAGTACTAACCAGACCCAACGTTGCTTAACTTCGCTGATCATTTTATCTTGTCCTGTTTTATTAATTCACTTCAACTGTTTTTAATATTAACTCGTGTTTTAGCATAATCTTTTTCAATTCGAAATAAATGCATGTAAGATATAAGCTTGATATTTTTTAATACTTTAATATTTCTTGCCATTGTCATCAGTACTAATATTTATATTGTTGTCGCTGTTGTTGTTGTGGTTATTATTAATTATATTATCTTTATTGTTACTATATGACATACCAACACTGAAAACACTTGATTAACTTTTATTGAATCGACCAAAAGGTATGCACTGTTAACAAATTAAAGGTTAGTCAATTATATAATGTCATGTTTTGTCAGTGTTTTTCATTTGTAAAACTGATTCAATAACCTAAAACATTAAATTTCAAAAAGTTTTTCGTTGAACATGATTCTTATTTCTCGAGTGATAGTATAATAATTTAATTTTTTATTTGAAAGGTTGTGTGTATTGAATATTCTTTAATTGTTTATGTTAACACGTTAACTGTTTTTGTATCACCAGTGATACATAAGTCTCATGGATCATTCCATCTTACGTAACACCAATGATACAAATCAAGTTAATTTATGTGTTTGATAGTTTTATACAGGCACATATTTGCCTATATAATCTTATTAAAACATAAACCAACTTAAAATCTATCACTGGTGTTGCATACGATGAATTGAATAAGGCATTACACTTGTATATCACTGGTGTTACAAGAGACGGTTAAAGTGTTAAGAAATTATCCTATCCCAACCATCGTTAACTGATGGCAATTTTCATGGTACTAAAAACGATAAAATAAACTTTCTATCAGTAAGGAGGAAATTTCACAATCTTCCAGCCATGTAAATTAATAATCCAATTAGGCAAAAAAGATTATATTGTCCCAATCGGATCATAAGCCAAAGGAACAGTTTAAGCAGCATTACCTTGGTCAACACTGATTGCATACATTTTTAATGATCACTTTTCAAGTCTCTTTGCGGTATGTCAATGTTTCGAAAAATGTTATGTCCATCATGCCTGTATAATACATTGTTTATTGTTTGTTATTTGTAAAGTAATTGATATATTATTCGAGAGAAATAACTTTAAATAGTTGTTGTTTCTATATTATTTTTTTATATTGTATTTAACTAGGCATTTGTTTGCTATTTGTTAGTGTTATTCTGAAGATATATTGCATAATATTTATAATTTGTTAATGCGTTGGAGTTTTTTTTCCGGAAATAATGTTACCATGCTAGTAGTATTGTTATTATTGTGCTTTATTATTATTAATCTTAATTTTATTTCTAGCAAGTTAATATTTTTTCTTTTTTGTTAATTTTCATTTTAAAAATATTTGTATAATATATACTACTACTATGTCAACCACTACATCATTGTTTTAATTTTTACTATTAAATGTAAATACTTATTTTTGTTATCATTATTATATTTTCATTTGTATTTAATAATTATGTATTGTTTGTATTACTAGTATTATCATCACATTTGCAACTATTAGCAACATCATTGTTATTGGTGATATTATACAATGTAAGTTTGTGTTTGAGTATCTCTTTCAAAATGTTTATCATACCCCACCAGCTTTAGTATAATACTTATCAAACACAAAGAAATAAAGCGCATTAGTCTATTGTTATTATTATATATATTGTTATTATCATTACTTTTGTTATTAGTATTAGTATTGTTATCACTATGATTGTTGTTAATAATATTGCTATTGTTATACTTTCACTGTGACTATTATTTATGTTACTATTGCTATTATTATTTGTGTAACTATTATATGACCAATTTTATATCTAAAATAAAAACACACAATATAAGTATATGAACTGTTGTTTTAATTCTCCGAAGAGTTAAACATTAAAACTATTATAATGTTAAGAACATTTTATAGCGATAACAACAATTATAAATCGCAATTTTACGATATTATTACTAAAGGAAATAACTTTAATAATAATCCCAATGGTCTTACTAACGATAATAACAATAATTGCAATGATAAAACGCACTAGAACATAACAGTAATTTTAATTTTATAAAAGATAGTATAAATAACAATCCATAAGAATTAAGAGTGTGAATAATAACAGTAACAATAATAGTAATGTAATTGTAAATGTTTGATTAGAACTATTTATATCTATTTTAACATACGTTGAATTTAACCTAACTTCAACTTTTTTCAAGTTAAAAACCTAACGTATAGGGTACTGCCCCCAAAGTTTCAACCCTCATGAAGTTCGAATACCGCACAGTTATTTTTTTTATAATAAAACACTCAGTATGACCTGTAGACTTCATAAAGTAACACACATAGTTATTCCCAGCTCTTATAATACCAGTAAGTGCAAAGAAACCTCATTAAGTTGAATACAAAACACTTAATTATAGTTATTAATATATAATGCACATTAAAAACGCTAGCAAAGCGAAGCTTTGACGTGTCTACTTGAGATTTTTAAAGCTTAATGTTTTGCATTACAAATTTAAAAAAACTAAATCAGTGACATATTGATGTACAAGGTACAGTATAAAGTATCATTTGGTGAAGTTATTTTCAAGGACAATCATCCTTAAACAACAAATAATTTGTGTTCGAGCTTTCAATAAAATAATTTTAGTTTTTACTAAAGTTCGAACATTTAAGAACATGTACAAATGCACAAACACCAAAAGCAATGCAACATAAATGTCATACAAGATTATGAATTCTCCATGTAAATATTTAAAATAAGTGACACTTTAATAATCAATAATAGATGTCCCTTCAGTCCGATGGAAAGACTTGGTTATTCTGGCGACAGAAATATCTGATGCTGACATGATCTCGTAGATATCTAGAAGTGTGGAGTCCCCGTCGACAGAAGAACCAAGTATTTCCATTAAATTGAAGGGACATCTGATGCTGACATCTCGTCCACACCTATAGGTGCAGAGTCCCCGTCGCCAGAAAAACCAAGTCCTCCCTTTGGACTGTTTGTCAATTAGATTTTCCCTAGTGTCCTGCTATATTTTTATGGGGTCCTAAGTGTGCCGTTGGTAAAACATTGTTTGATAACCACTGTTCTATTGCATGAACAGACAAATAAATCACATGACTTAATGATTGCTTATGATGCTAACTTAAATGTATTTTTGATCTAATAGCAACACTTATTCATTCCTAATGTTTTCATTAGTATATAAATATAAAGCATATCATATGGTTAGCATAAAACTGTATGTAAGGTATTAAACATCTACTAACCTAAGAGATACAAATAGTGTACTATTATGTTATAGAAACACCCAGGTTAAAACATATTTACAAAACATACGATACAGTTATGTTTGAAATAAGGTATCATATATTAATTAAATTTAAATATATACAAAATATAACATAGCATACTGAAAACATACCAGCTATATTACACTATACAAGCAATAAACAAAAAAACAATAAAAATAAACATCAGGGAATATACCAAACATATTGAAATAAATGAAAGTATAAGTTTACAAAATAAACAATTTCAACTAAATAATGTACAAAAATGTACACAACTATACCAAAAAATATATCAAGTTTTTATTTAAAAAATCGGAGTGTAAATAACAAAATATAAAACCTAAATAATGCATAAAATGAAATCCGTCAAAAACTGTGTAAAGTTTGTTTATTCATATATTTAATTATAATAATTATTGTTAAAACTTTATCATTATTATATTATTATAAAAGAAGTTTTTAAATATTTAATTGTTGGAATGATCATTTTTATTATTATTTCAATAATAAAACTGTTGTTAAATTGGAAAGTTTTGGGGAAATAATTCGTTGCTTTTATTTATTTAATGAAACCTTGTTTGTCTGAATTGTTTTTGTTTGATAAGATAAAATATAATAAATCATCAAAGTAATCAAGTCAATCTTAGTTTCATCTTTAAACTGTTGCTGAATGGATGAATTGATCTTTTATTCATAGCCGTGATATCGAACAAACTTTTATTGACTCAATAACAATGTGTTAATGCGTTGAATAAAATTAATTGATTAAATCAAGAAATAGTTGATTGAATAAAAAAAGTGTATTGAATCAAAAATAGCTTTAGTGCTTGTCTAGACGGACACGTCTAACACTAAAAGGTTGTTCTCAATACTAACTTAAACATATTTTAGTCATTATTGTTACGAGTGTTCAAGCATTGAAAAAAACCAACGGCCTTGGCCACGTTGAAACACCGCTTCCCGTATGATCAGCGAAGTTAAGCAACGTTGGGTCTGG
>JARUHE010332751.1:0-10819 GCA_031471125.1 Archaeomysis grebnitzkii | reverse complement strand
TGTGTGTGTGTGTGTGTGTGTGTGTGTGTGTGTGTGTGTGTGTGTGTGTGTGTGTGTGTGTGTGTGTGTGCCTGTGTCTACATGTGTGTGTGTGTGCCTGTGTCTACCTGTGTGTGTAAGGCACTCCAGTGTGTGTGTGTAAGGCACTCCAGTGTGCGTGAAAGACGAATATCCATCCAGTGTAATCCGAGGTAGACGGAGGTCGTTGAACTTTTCCGTTTCTTTGTTAATGTTCAAACAAACATTTCTGACGATTCATCCACTTTGGTTCCTGTTGGATAATCGTTTTTTCTTCAAATACATCGGAAAAACACAGTTAGGCTCAGGATTACGCTTAATAATTTGAAGACCTTGATTAAACACAAACTGCAAAACACATTTAGGTTCAGGATTACACTTGATAGTTTGGAGACATTGATTAAACAAAATTTGCAAAATACATTCAGGTTCAGGACTACACTTAATAGTTTGGTTTGGAGACATTGTTTATACAAAATCTGCAAAACACATTTAGGTTCAGGACTGCACTCGAAAGTTTGGAGACATTGATTTAAAAAAATCTGCAAAACACATTTAGGTTCAGGACTACACTCGATAGTTTGGATACATTGATTAAATAAAATATTCAAAACACATTTAGGCTCAGGAATACACTTAATAATTTAGAGACCTTGAATAAACAAAATCTGCAAAACACATTTAGGTTCAGGACTACACATAATAGTTTTGAGACATTGATTAAAAAAAATCTGCAAAACTCATTTAGGTTCAGGACTACACTTGATAGTTTGGAGACATTGATTAAACAAAATCTGCAAAACACATTTACGTTCAGGACTATACTTAATAGTTTGGAGAAATTGATTGAACAAAATCTGCAAAAGACATTTAGGTTCAGGACTACACTTAATAGTTTGGAAACATTGATTAAACACAATCTGTAAAACACATTTAGTCTTAGGACTACACTTAATAATTTGGATACATTGTTTAAACAAAATCTGCAAAACACATTTAGGTTCAGGACTACACTTAATAGTTTGGAGACATTGATTAAACACAATCTGTGAAACACATTTAGGCTTAGGACTACACTTAATAATTTGGATATATTGATTAAACACAATTTGAAAAACACATTTAGGCTCGGGACTGCATTTAATAATTTGGACACATTGATTAAACACAATTTGCAAAACACATTTAGGCTCAGGACTAAATTTAATAATTTGGAAACATTTAATAAACACAATCTGCAAAACACATTTAGGTTCAGGACTACACTTAATAATTTAGAGATATTGATTAAACACAATCTACAAAACACATTTAGGTTCAGGACTGCACTTAATAGTTTGGAGACAATGATTAAACAAAATCTGCAAAACACATTTAGGCTCAGGATAATTAATAAAAATAATTAATAATTTAGACACATTGATTAAACACAAAATATTTCCACTTAACTAGCATAACTTTCATTAAGTTTTATTGACTGTTTACCTTAATTCATATCTAAATAATGTCTGTATTTTATATATACATTGAATTTACTTAATATAAAAAATGATATTGTGTTTTGAATGGAAAAATAATAATAATAATAATAATAATGATTGGAAAAATAATTTGATATAAAATTGAGCTAGTTTCATCATTATTTTTTAGTATACAATTTTGAGTTTTTCTTTGTATTTTAAAAAGAAAAAAAATATCATTTCATTATTTGTTTATATTCAGATTTCCTTATATCTATATTTTAGTATTATCATAATAAATAGTTTCCTATTTCAATTTCTTCATAATAAATAGTTTCCTATTTCAATTCCTTCATAGTAAATAGTATATTTCAATGCATTTATAATACATGTTTTTTTTTCAATGTTGTCATAATATTTTGTTTGTTATGTAATGTTGTCATAATGTATTGTTTGTTGTTTTAATGCTGTCATAATAAATTGTTTGCTGTTTCAATTTATGTAATGATCACTTCTTTGCTATTTTCCTCTGTCATAATGAATTGTTTTTTTTAATATTTTCATGATATTTGTTTGCTATTTTTACGCTGCCACAATGAATTGTGTATTATTCTATATTTACATAACAGAATGTTTACTGTTTTAATGCTGGCATAATGAATTCTTTTTTTTAAAACTGTCATAATAAAATGTTTCACTTTTTAAATGAAGTCATAATGAATTGTTTATTTTTTATAATTATTATAACTAAGTGTTTGCTTTTCTAATACTGTAAATATGTTTTTTTAAATATCATAATAAAATGTTTGTTATTTTAATGCTGTCATAATAAATAGTTTCCTGTCCTAAGGCTGTGATAAAGAATTGTTTTTTTTAATATTGGCATAATAAACTGTTTGATATTTGAATGCTGTCATAATGAATTGTTTCTTGTTTTAATTTTTTTATAATAAACTGTTTGTTATTTTAATACTGTCGTAATGAATTATTTTTGTTTTAATTTTTTATAATAAACTGTTTTACATTTTAATGCAGTCGTAATGAATTATTTTTGGTTTAATGTTTTTATGATAAACTGTTTGATATTTTAATGCTGTCGTAATGAATTGTTTTTGTTTTAATGTTTTTATAATAAACTGTTTGCTGTTTTAAAGTTTTTATAATAAACTGTTTGCTGTTTTAATGATGTAATAAATTCTTTTTTGTTTTAATGTTTTTATAATAATTTTTTTTGATATTTTAATGCTGTCGTAATGTAATGTTTTTTATAATAAACTGTTTGATGTTTTTATATTGTAATATTACATTTTTTTTTGTTTCAATAATGTCATAATGAATTGTTTTTTCAATATTTTCAGAATTTTTTGTTTGTTTTAATTAAAACTGTCATAATAAATTATATGCTGTTCTAATTTTGTTATAGTAAACTGTTTAATACTTTAATGTTGTCATAGTAAAGAATTTGTTTTTTGATATTGTCATTATTAACTCTTTAATATTTGAATGTTGTCATAATAATTTGTTTTGCTGTTTTAATATTGTCATAATAAACTGTTTGTTGTTTTAATTTTCTCATAGTAAATTGTTTCATGTTTTAACATTGTCATAATAAATTGTTTGATATTTCAATACTGTCATAATGAATTGTTTGTTTTTTTAGCATGTTCATTATAAACTGTCTGGTATTTTAATTCTGTCATAAAATTTATTTACTATTTCAATAGTGTCATCCTACATTGTTTGCTATTTCAATGCTGTCATTATAAATTGTTTATTTTTTAATTTTGTCATAATGAACTGTTTGCTATTTTAATGCTGTGATTATAAATCATTTGATATTTTCAATGCTTTCATAAAAAATTGTTTGTTTCTTTAATAATAATAATCATATTTACTGCTTTTATATAGCGCGACGATATGCAGCCGACATATGGCGCTTCCTTCAAGCCGGGGTAAGTTTAGCATATGAGATTTTAAGAGAATACAGCCACGTTGAAATTATCAATGAAATAGCCTTAGAGCGGACTCGAACCGGCGCCAGTGTGATTTGATTATGCAACATAAATCTTCAGGCAGCGCGGCGTTCGTATCCACTTGGCCACCATATATTGTTATTATAAACTGTTTGCTGTTTTAATGCTGTAATAATGTTTTTTTTTCTGTACTATCACAATAAAGTGTTTGTTGTTTCATTGCTGTCAATAATCTGTCTATTATAATCTCATAATGTTTTTTTTTAGTTTAAGGTTGTCATAATAAATTGTTTGTTTTGATTTTGTCATGGTAAACTGTTTAATATTTTAATCTTGTCATTATAAATTGTTTGTTATTCTAATGCTGTCATAATAATTTGTTTGCTGTTTTAATACTGTCATAATAAATGGTTTGATATTTTAATGCTGTTATAATAAATGGTTTGAAAATTGAATGCTGTCATAATGAATTGTTTGTTTTTAATATTGTCATAATAAACTTTTTGATATATCACTATTATCATAATTAATTGTTTGTTTTTTACAATATTTTCATTGTAAATTGTTTGCTATTAAAATGCTACAATAAAGTTTATTTTTTATTTTTTTAATATGGTCATAATAAACTATTTGCTATTTTAATGTTGTCATAATGAAATGTTTATTTTTCTATTATTGTCATAATGAACTGTTTGCAATTTCAATGCTGTCATAATAATTTGTTTACTATTTTGATATTGTCACAATAAACTGTTTGCTATTGCAATGATGTCATAATGAACTGTTTCTTCTATATTGCCATAATAAATTGTTTGCTATTTTAATGTTATTAAAATGAATTTTGATTTTCTATATTGTCATATTAAACTGTTTGATATGTTAATGCTATGATAATAATTGGTTTACTATTTCAATACTGGCATAATAAATTGTTTATTTCAATGCTGACATAATGAATTGTTATTTTTTTTAAATAATATTTTCATAACAAACTGTTTGCTATTTTAATGCTGCCATAATTAATTGTTTTTTTTACATTCTCATAATAAACTCTCCCTATTTTAATGTTCTCATAATAATGTATTTACTATTTAAATTTTGCCATAAGAATTGTTCAATGCTGTCATAATGATTTTTTTTTAATATTGTCATTAAAAATTGTTTGCTATTTTAATGCTGCCATAATAAGTGCTATGCTTATTTTAATGCTACAATTTTATTTTATGTGTAAGTACTGCCATTATAATTCTTTTGAAATTTCAATACTGTATGTTGCTGATGCTGTCGACCTCACTCCTTCTTCGACAAAGAAGATAGAACCCTCACGTCGGAGGGTCCAGCCTCCACCCCAACAGCTTTGACCATCGGGCAAGCAGCTCCTCCGCTACCACTGGTTCCGTCTTGTGGGCTACCGGGGCCAGGTCCGATCGGAATACGTGCATATGAAGAGGTGTGTGGTATTGTATGTGTGGTGCTGGCACAGCAGGCAGTGTGATATGTGTCTGGGGATATTTTGTTTAGGTAGTCATGTAGTCGTGGGGATTTGTTTGTCATGAGCTGTGCCAGTTTTATGCGGGTGATTATCTGCTGGAGGGTTTGTTCATTGCTGTTGATTTCGGGTGCTTGTCTGTTTAGCATTTTGTTTGGTTGCTTGTTGGTCGTGTAGTCTGTTACTATATATGGGTGGAGGAGTTTCTTTTTGTTTTTTGCTTTGTGTGTGAAGTGTTGTGGGGTTGTGCATATGTAGGTTGTGTAGTTGTTGTTATCAAACATGGCTTGTTTCATATAACTGGTGGGGTTGACTGTTATGTGAGTGGGTGTTATGAGTGCTGGAAAATTTTGCTGAGTTATGAGGCGTGTATTTTCAGGTGTGTTTGTATGGGAAAGACTTTTGTTTCATCGTATAGGCCTTGTGTGTTTGAGTTTAGTTTGCAGCCCGTGACTGTTCTGATGGTTGTGTTTTAGATAGTTTAAAGTTTGTTGAAGTTAATACTGGATGTGATAAATGACCATATAGTGTTTGCTTATTCTACGATTGGTTGTGTGATGGTTTTGTATGTGGTGAGTAGAGATTCTTTGTTTTTCCTAGTGTATAGTGGTGAGGATTTTTAGCATGTTTATGGTGGGTTTTTGTTTTAATGATGGCATTATTTATTTGTTTTCTGTAAGTGAGTTTGGTGTCTAATGTTAGGCCAAACTATTTTGGATCCTTGCCCAACGGCAGGAGCGTATTCCTTATGTGAAGGTGTAGAGTATTACTGTATTCTGCTGGGTCTGAAATAAAGAGTGTGGTGGTAGTTTTGTTTCCGTTGAGGGTGAGTTGATTATCTCTTGGCCAGTTTTATATCTGTTGCAGGTATGGTAATGTTTGTGTTTCTGCTGTGAGTGTTTTTTGGGGAAGGAGATAATAGTCTTATCCTCTGCGTAAAAGGATAATGTGGACATTTTGTGGATGGCTAGGAATGTCTGCCATGTAAATGTTGAGTAGTTTAGGTGACAGGACTGATTTTATGTTTCTGTGTGGGGAGTTTTGGTTGTTATACTGAGTTTATTGTTGTCTGCATTTTATGTAAATGGATGTGATATTGAGGAAAGGGTTTGGTATGTTGGTAATGTGTAGTTTAGATATGAGGTTGGGGAGATGTACAGCGTCGAATGCTGTCGGTATGTCTAAAGCTTTTGAGATGGTGCGTGTGAGTGATCTTTTCTGGCTAAAGCCTGTTGTTATGATATTATTGATTGTATGTAGTGTTGTGGTGGTGGATAGTTGTTGTCTAAAGCTTTGCTGATGAGAGGAGTGTACAAAATATTACTATGAGATACTCTATTATTTAAATTTGGTGTTGGATTTCAGTCGATATGTCTCGGAAAAGTTTATTCATCATATTACTTTATTTCATAACAACTTTTATGTAATTAATTAGTACTTAAAATTAAAAATATTAACAAGTCATATCTCCTCTTATATATCTGTTCATAATTTTTCGTCTTCATAATTTCATGTCACGTCACGTGATTATTTCCTGCCAATAGCAATAAAGCAAATGGTAGCCGAGTTTTGAGCTGTGAAGGAAGAAATGCATAAACTATTTAATTGCTAAAAGAAAAACAATGGATTAGTAAGTATGTTTACAAAATATAATAACCATTATAATATTCCACAACATATTAATCCAGTAAACCTATTTCCAGTGTTGTTTAATATGAAAAGTAACTTTTTGTTTGAAATAACAGAGCCAGAGGAGATCTAAATTACGTGTTGCACAAGACAGAGGTGTGGGACAGTTGTTGTGAAGATTACAATTGTGTAATAGTTTTCAAATAATAAAATTTCATTTAAATTATACGTTTTAAAAATTATAAATAATAATAAATAAACAAATTATAAAACGAATTATGACAAATTAAAATGAAATAAGTATTAATAGGTTTGGTAAATTAATTCAGCCATGAGGCCATTAAGATTTGCGTTCATGAGTTTCTTAATTCTAAATTTTACTTATAGATAATTAATTTATGTTGAGAGCCATGAGTGATCCGGTTTCTTGAGCTACGCAAGTGTATAGTAACCATGTGGTTCAACCATGTGGTTCAACCATATGGTTCAACCATGTGGTTCAACAGATAATAATTCTAGACTGCCAGCGAATTTCTATCTTCTATGTAGTCGACGACTACAGTAATTAATTTCGTACATTCAGCCGAAATCCACTCGATACCCTATTTCTAATACAAGGTTTGCAAGGTTATATTAAAATTGTAGCAAGATATTATTTCTTCCTTATGTGATCTTATTATCATACATTAATCCATAACTTGTCAGGAATTCAGTCGAATCCAAGCACTGTAAAGGCTTAAACAAAAATTATTTTGAATCTTAGAAAGTAAAACGAATTTCAATTATGTCAAGGTGTAAATTTTGAATTAAAATAAAAGTTTTATTTTATAAAAGAGGAGATTGATGTTTGAGGTAATATATGGGAGGATGATTTTCTCTAGGGTTTTGGCGATTGGGGATAGCAGGGAGGTAGGTCTGTAAAATGTTCCTAAGGAGGGGTCTTTGTAAGGTTTGGGAATGGGGATAATTTTTTTGTTATATCATGTGTTGGGTATTGTGTTGATGTTTATGGCCGTGTTATCTATTTTAGTTAGTTTTCGTATGGCTGTGCTCCCGAGATGTTTGAGGCGTCGTATTGTGATGTTTATTTTGTTTGTGTTGGGATGATGAGCATGGGTGTTGGGGCGAGTTTCTGTGTGTGTCTTTTGTCTTGCTGCTTGTGTGGGTGATGGTGTTTGTTGAAAGAGGCGGCATCTTATGGTTGTTTTGTTTTTGAATGTGATTGACTGGTTGAATGTCGGTTTAGTGTGTTTGTAAGTTTTGTATTGTGTTGCATAGTGTGTGTGTGTTGACCTGATGGTCCCAACAGTTTGGTAAGTATTTCTTGTTTCTGTTTCTGTTTTAATGTATCTATCGTTGTGTTGAGAATGTTGAATGTCTTGGTGGTTATGTTATCTGATTGTGTTTTTGTTTTATTATGTCTGATATTTTCTGAGATAAATTTATGTTTTTGTATGTTTTGCCTTTGGGTTTGTTGTGTTTGTCTACTGTCAATATTATGTTTGTGAGAATAGTGTTTGCTGTGGGAATTTTGTCTGGTGTTTAAATGTTGTTGAGTAGTTGTTTTATTTATGTTTTTGTATGTTTTGGTTTTGGGTTTGTTGTGTTTTTCTGCTGTCAATATTATGTTTGTGAGAATAGTGTTTGCTGTGGGAATTTTGTTTGGTGTTTGGATGTTGTTGAGTAGTTGCTTTATTTATGTGGAGGAATCCGGTACTTTGTGTAGGTGTAAGCAGCGAGGCTGAGTTTTTTTTATGTGGTGTGTTAAGTTTATGAAGAGGTGGTCAGAGTTGAGGGCATGTAGTGTTTTCCAGGTGGTTCTGTTTGTGATGGTGTCGGTGCAATGGTGATGCCTAAGGAGGTTGATTGCTGTTGAATGTTTAATGGTGTACGGTTAGGAGTGTTCTGATTTGTTATTGTATGTGTTGAATTTCGTATACTGTTAGCTATTAGTGAGCCTCTGTTGTGGTCTGTGAGGGAGTTCCAATGGGAGGAATGTGCGTTTATATCTCTCTCCTGTGATGATAGTGTTGTCCAGTGTGGTGAAGTGTGTGAACGAGTTGATGATGCTTATGTCTTCAATTTGGCTGGGTGGTGTCTCTGGGGAGTACGTTTCTTTTGATAGACCACTCCAAGTGTGTGAACGTATGGGTCTGTGATGATAAAGAGCTAAACTAGATAATAATTTATTTAGTTTACCTCCAAGAGCGAAGTTTTAAAAATTCGCTTCAATGTTAACAAACTCTGAGGGGAGACAAAATGCTCAGGAACCGAGTTCGCCAGGACAATCGAATTGTATAGCGCACTTTCCTTCATTATATTAAGTCTTGCATAGGGAACTCTAAGCCTAACAGCTCTCATACCATAGTCATTTTGGGGAAATAGTTATCTTGGAGCCTGTATAAAAACAGTGTAAGAGTTTAACTAACGCCAGCTTATAAATACCCTTAAGATTCAGAATTTCGAGTTTTTTTGTACATGTCGTCTGTAGGCATCATGAGAATATAATTTCTATCAAACTACTTTAAGAATACAGCGGAATGACTTGTTTTACACAGATTTGAATTGGTTTAAATCTGCTTATAGATAGCCCATCCCACACATTAAATTTATCCAAGAGAATATCGTGGCGAACACAATCGAACGCCTTTCTAATGTTCAAAAAAGGGATATCATGAATTTCCTACAATAAAGTGAATTAGTAACATTTGTAGTCACATAAAAAACAGCCAAATATATTCACATTCTTTCCTTGAATCCATACTGATATGCAGATATAAGGTTATAAAGATTGATAAATGACAATGAACACGATCGAATAAATATCTCAATTACCTTATTTACAGTCAACAGAGTGCTAATAGTTTTATAATTGCCAACCTCTAGTCGACTACCCGCTTTATAAATTGGTTCAACTGTCGCACACTTTAACATAGATGGATAGACTCCGGACTCAGAACAAAATCCCAACAGTATCGCCAACATTGCTGCCAAAGGCACAGCTATCGACTTAAGGACAGCAGCAGATGGTGTCAAACACATTTGTAAACTTGTTTTTCAATCCAATAATGCAATTAATTATCTCTGTGTCAGTTACAGGAAACAAGTAAAAAGAATGTGGGTTCTCTTTTACATACTACAGTGCTTCGACATTATTATAAACATTACCACGACCAATCAATGTATCAACAATGGTCAGAAAGTACTTGTTAAAACAGTTCTTAAATCACTACTAGTCAAAAAACCTCTTTCAGCATTAACTATTTTAGTCCTTGGCAGTTCAATCTTTTTACCTAGAATCTGGTTAATAAAATTCAACGTCTTCCTTACATCACCATCAAGTCCAATTGCCTTCTTCATGTAGTACAACTTTTCCGCCTGTTTTATTACTGAATTAAACATTTTCTTATAGGTGTTAAACTCAGACAAGGCAATTTCATTTTTCTTAAGTTTCCAAAAGAAAATATATTTCTTTTTTATGCAGAACTTCAGAGCATTCGACATCTACAAATTCATATTTTTTCATTGTTTTTTTCGCTTAAAAGAAAAAATAACCATTATAAAGGGTACTTAACTTTTTATAAAACAAACTGAAGGAGCAATCAGCATTATGATTTGATTATGTGTATATGGAATGCTGTCATAACAATTTGTTCAATTACATAAAATGGCAAAAAAACTGAATTGTTGTGAATTCTTTCTTTCAAAAGCGACAACACATATGAGTCTTTTTTTATCGTTCTTATAATTATTGTTAATGTTGTTATTGATTTTGTATTGTAGTATCATTATTAAAATCATTCCTAATTTTATTATAATTTTTATTATTTTATTATTCGAATTACAGAAGTGCAATAGGCTTTGTTTTTCCAAGCTAATTTTACTAAACGTTAGAAAACAGATCTTATTTGATTCACATAAAACAAAACGTCATTGAAGATAGCGTGGAATGAAAACAAAATGTTCCAAAAAGGCATCTGGCAATGATGATTCATTATCTAATTCAGTCTTTTATAAGCTCCTTCCATTCACATGACGTAAAATATAGTCAAACACTGTCCATGCATGCACGTGCAGTCATATGGATTGGCATGCGTTAGCTAACGTAGTTGAAGTAAGTAAGCAAGTAGAAGATTTATTCATGAAAAACTCCACGTTATTTGAAACATGGATTTCACTTACTGCTAACGTTTAGTTTATTTTTTTTAGAATAAACACAAATATATATATATATATATATATATATAACT
>JARUHE010332740.1:0-10820 GCA_031471125.1 Archaeomysis grebnitzkii | reverse complement strand
CCTTCAAGTGTACCTAGCCTTCATGTGCAAATTATATAAGACACCTGACGAAAACAAATATATACTTTTTATTAGAAATTGTTACTGAATTACATAGTAAAGTAAATACATTATGTATTTTTATAATTTTTAAATATTATATGGACATAAGTTGAGTTTAAATTTTTTTTTAAATTATATATTTATAAATATATATATATATATACATGTAAGGAAAATGGCTTCACCTGTACCAAGAAAAAAGCTATATGATTAGGTAATAATAAATAAATAAATTAAATACAGGTCATATTTAACTTTGCAAATGGATGTATGTAGCACATACATTTATTTTTAAATGAATTTGCTTGTTAATTCAGCAGAAAAAAGACCATGTACTCATGTGTAATCTTAAAGTACATCATTGTAAGCCAAATGTCCCCGAAGACCACTTTACCACTATGAAATTACGTATGAAGGCCAAGATGTTGGTATATATGTATATATATACTGTATATATATGTAAGTGCGTGTGTATAAATATATATTAACTGTGTTATTCAATTGAGACATAAATTCTCGTTTAATATCACATGTTCTTATATTGAATATTGACCACACTTAATGAACTATCTTAAGAACTGGCAATACAATAACAACAATAATAATAATAATAATAATAATAATAATAATAATAGAAGCAATACAAATTATTGAAATAATAACAATGATGAAATGTTAGTTATAATAGCTTTAACAATGAGAATACAATTGTTAATAACAACAATGTTGATTTCATTAATAATAGCAAGAATTATCACTGAAAAATAATAAAAATAATAACAATGAAAAAGTAATAATAGGTAATAATAGAAACTATGTTAACAGAAACGGAAATTAATATATGAAAAACAAAAAACTATAATCCCAACAATGATAATGCTAAAATAAATATTATTATTAATAATAAAAAATAATACTTAAGCAAATTAATTAAAGTCTAAAAAAGTCAACTAAATATAAAAATAATTACATTTAGATTACCAATAGTTCAAAAAACCATACCGAAATGCAATTCATAAAATAATAACCTTTTTGTGGTTTAAGAAAACAATGATAATAATAGTAACGACAATACGAATAGTAATAATAATAATGACAACATGTATAGTAATAATAGTAATAATATTATGCATAATACAAATATTAACACTAGTTATAATAAACAATTAAGTATTAGTTTATAATGGAGATGAACTGAGGATAAATAGTCATCATAAGTTGAGAAAATCTATTTCTAAAAAATACCTAATCTCGTAGAGTTTTGGTACCGATTATAAATAGTTTTTATTGTCGCAACATATCATGACTATCACAAACGAAATTATTGGTTCTTTATTAAATAATAAAGAACTATAATAATTATATTTAAAACAATAAATATTTCAATTGTTCCACACAAACATTGGTGTTGCACAGAAACGTCAATCAATACTAATTATGATCAATTTGTTTAGCCAATCACAGTGAACTGACAGTGACATGTCACGGTCACGTGACAGCTGCGAATATCTTGGTTGGTTGGTTTGTTTTTAAACAGACAAACCAACCTATCAATATATTCGAAGCAGTCACGTGACTGTGACGTTACCAATGTCAGTTCGTTATGATTGGCTGAAAAAAATGATGATAATTATAATTGATTGACGTGTCTTAGTTGTTCTGTGGTAGTTGTTTGCTAAAACAAAAACTGTTCAGTACAAGGACAAGCATAAACCTCACAGTTACTGAAAAATAAGCATTTACTTTTTTGTACAGCAAAAAGTTTGTTACTAAATTTGAAATGTACAATAATTACAGTAATAAGTAATTATACATAAGTATTTAATCATAAAGTACAAAAAATACCGGTAGAAGTATTTAAGTTAAAAGTATTTTTACTTAACTAAATATTCAGAACATAAATATTTGTTTATAAAGTACAATATAAATTCATCTGTAGAAGTACTTAGACTGAAAACATTTCTACTGAAAGTACTATCCAAAATAAATGTTTATTCATGAAGTACAGCAAAAACATTTTAGGCTAGATGTACTGAAAGTATTTTCACTGAAAATACTAAATTCCCAAGAACTTAGTATTAAAATGGAAGGATCAATGGAACATATAAGACTTCCACTTTTCATATTTAATATTCATTTAAGACAGACAACTTGAATAGAACTAATTTTTTCGCTTTTACAGTGACTGACATAATAAAAGAATTGCAAGTCTTATGAAATTATCCACAAAATTGCTTTATTGCTGCAAACTTTATTTACGGACAAGACAAATATTTGCCATAAAAACTAATAATTCTTAACTTTTTATATAACTGTTATATGGTTTTCTAAATTTGCAATACATGTCTAATTAGTGTCTTAAGTCCTAAAATACATTAAACTTAGCATTGAAAATAACCTTTATAGTGTATGACTATCTATATACTGTATGTTGTTTTTGGCTAAAATATACTCTACAGCGCTTCAGATTAAAACTCGTTAATTATTACACAAGCCTAACTACAAATGTACTTCCGATATGGCATCTATATAACAGGACTCAAAAACTAAGCTGGCCGAGTAATTAGCGAAAGCGTTATTGCAGTTCTAGCATGCATCATAAAACTAATTTTTTAGTCACTAGGACCAATAATGGATACCAGCATACATTAAGGCTCTGATGTTCAGTTTGTATTGAGTTATCGTATGTGTTTTAGCATACAAATGTTTGATATTGTTAGTGAGGTTAGTTATATTTAACTTTAACTAAAGCCTGGCGTTCCAACCAAACGTTATGTACCAAATGTAACCAAATGTTATGCAGCACCACAAGGATAAGGTAGGGTAAATACTGCAACCTGAGTTTATTAAGCATGTTAGGAGCTGCAAAAGAGGTTACTCAGTCCTAAAAAACTAAAAATTATCCAAATAGTATACTCTAGTGTTCATTAGATTATTGAGATTTTCATTTAGGTATTGAATAATCCTGCCAACATTAACACCATAGTAGATAATAATTTGGACCGACAATAGCACAAGTGAGGTAACTCAAGTATCAAAGAACTTACTTTACTTCTGCCATTTTCGCTCCATTATTTGACCGCAATTGCATTGCTAAAGAAGGTTCTTTGAGATGGTGTGACCTAATTATTTGAGAGCTGACGAGTATAAAGATCGTTTCCAATGCTAACCTTAAATAATCCATGGGCTACATAGGGCTTGGCTCCCTCTGCATATACTTTAGCGATATCAGAGATATTTATAAACCGTCTTATCTTTTGAAAAGGCCCTGTTACTCATTCGGAATCATGTTGTAAGCCTCCTTTACAGGGAAACTTATACCCTGCCCCTCATCACTTTTGATGATTCGTTTTGCGGAAAAAAAAGACGTATATTTTGTTTATTTGCCAGCCAACTGTCTTTCTATAACTATCATTATATGCGGGAACGCATGCCCTATACCTTTCATTAACTAGTACTTCTAATTATAGCGTATACTTTTTCAAGCTATTTCAATTTGTGTTTTTTAATATTGTTCAATATGCGCCATGTTTTGTTTACTATAAAAAGTAACTAATAGGTTAAGAACGGAATTTAATAATTGTAATCGAATCAAAAAGCGATGCGCTATAATATAAAATATAGTATACAATAATTAAATAAGAAACAAAACAGTTAGAACAGTTTAAAGAAAGAAAAAACACATTTATTACGTTGTTAGAATCGAAAAATATATGACCTAATAAATATCTAAATCACCTTCCTAGATTCTTATATGGCTTTGTTTAATTAACAATTATTATTTTTTATAACTAATATAATGATGTTTTAAATACAATAACGTAACAATAATAATAATAAAAATGATGATAATAATAATAGTAATAATAATAATAATGTTTTTACTTATCTTATTATATAGTATATTACGTTACTAATATGTGTTTAGAAACAGTAATTTTATTTTTTTTATTACTTTTCTTATTTCATATTAATGTATGTTTCAAAATATTTTTGAAAACATGGATAAGAATAAAAGTATGTTGATGAATATTTCAAACTGGCAACTTGCAAACATGTTATCATTACAAGTTTCTCACAGCTATATAAAATAATCGTCCGTCTAACAAACTAGTCTCACTTTTAAAGACAAATATAATACATAACGTACACAATTTAAGTACTATATACACATAGCTTTATTTCTTAGCCGAATAGTTAACTTCGTGTTAATCATTACAACACATTAATGCCTCAAGAAATTGTTCTCATGTGAATGATAATAAATCGTAGCAAAAGATACATAATAAAGAAATGATGATACAGCTTACCAACAAGAAAGAAAATACTTATAATGAAAACAGAGGTTATTATATCATTTCTTATCAAATATTAGTAATTATAAACAAATTTAATGTAAAAATAAAGGATTCATATTGATCAATGATGGTGTTGCCAGCATAGTACACATTAACAGAATGATAATGATTGCTTTCACCACATCAATTTGTATAGAACATGTTTACTTGTGATTTAAATTTTTTTAAGTATTCTGAAAAACTACATCTGCAATTGCATCTACTTACAATGAAAACCAAGACTTTCATCTTCTTTGATATCAGCTGAAGTGAAAATGAAATAAAAACTCAACAATTTTTTCCCAGCATCACAAAAACAATGCACATTAGGATTAATTAAATAATTTCATACGTGACTATTGTATGTGCAAAACAGTACTAGAAAACAAGGTAACTAATGTGGTCAGCTAATTGCTATGATTCCAAAATTTAAAACAAATAAACATAAGGATCGAAAAGAGTAAAGACCAAAAAATATATGCTACATAATAAAAACGGAACAAAATAGCGGAGAAATGGAAAAACAACCATACACTAAATAAAGATTAATCGAGGACACACATTGGCAGGTTATTAGTGGTGTTAAGGAAATACAATTGTATACAACATAAAAGATAAATTTGTAAAATACAACTCTCCCTCTTCAGTTTATTCTCGTGCTTAAATGGGGTCAATGTTATTCACTAGTCTCTTTCACCATATCATGTCTCTCACGCAACTCTCTCGTAACCAGTTTTCTTGCAGATCTCCTCTTAACCTATCTTAAACATATAAGCTTAGATCTCCCTGTTTTTCTATAAGCCTCTACTTCCATGTTCATTAATTTTCTTCCAGTTCAATTTCCTCTTTTATCTTCTTACTTCACTATCTAACTTTTACCGTAGTTCTCGTGTATTCATTGTTTATTATATCATTCTTATTACACCTCACATCCATTATGCATTATCATCTCTTCCACATTAATTTTTTCTCGTGTGCTTTCTTTACTATCCATGTGTCACTTCTATACAGCAACAAACCTTATAAAACAGACAGATTGATACTGAAGGGTTGCCAGGAAATGAACTAATGGACAACAAAAATGCCTCATAAATACTTGGAAACCTACTTTTGTATTGTTTCTAATGAAAATAAGTATTCAAGAAAGCATGCTAATGTCTAAGGGACACATATAGACTCTAAAAGTTCAACTTCCTATGGCCATCGATTACAAACGTTCATAATATATACTTCACCAGCTAATTATTCACATTGATCAAAGTCCAATCTTTTCGCCATACGAAGTGTTTTCTTCGAGTTAGTATGCATATGGTTTAATTCTTAAAAAATAACACTGGTGAGTGTGATACAACACTGTATTTATTATTGAACAAGTGTAATGTTGTTTACTGTAATATAATAGCATACTAAAGTAACTACAAATAATCTAAATAATAAATTTATCGATTGTTTTTATCTGATAACTCTGTCTTCAACAGGGAAACTCCATCTGGATGAAAGATAATACAAATTAAATATATCTGATTGATACAAGAGAAGCCGTCAACGTATGACTTTGTAGGTAAATTGTTTTCTTCTTGATTATGCCAATCAGAACAATGACAGGTCGTTTACAACAAGGCTACATAGCCCATGTCCTTGTTAATGAATATGAGAAACATATGCATTAACATTAAGATTTTTAAAGACTAAGATAAAATCTTAAGACAAGCTAAAACGAATAGAGGCATTGACATGACAATTTGAGCAAGCTAAATCACATTAGCCTGCGTACGCAATTGGACAACAACCCAAATGCATTTAGCAGTGCCTGACAAGTATTATGATGCTGTTTGGTAGGAAAGGATAAAATTCGTAATGTATTAATTACATTTTTCGTTTTCCGAAACATTTTTACATACCAAAGAACAATTTAAAAAACAGTTATGAAAGAAACGATTCATTCCATAAAATATAACAATAAGTAGAAAAATTTGGTAGTTTTATTGAAAGCTTTGACAAATCCATATGTATAGATTTGAAATTGGTCTCAAATCCATCTGTATAGATTTGACAATGGTATCTGAAGCAACATAATTAAACTAATTGTTCAATTAGTCAAACATCCGTAATCAACAAGTACTAACATGCTAGTTAACAATACACAAGACTACCTGAAAGAGACAAACAGTCGAACGTTCAATAGAAAAATGATTAAATGGTTCATTCAAGAGTAGTTTTACATAGATTTCTGTAGAATTTGTGAAAATAAAGAACAATTGTATGATCAGTCCATAATCAAAATCAATTACAACCAAACAAACTACAGATTAGAGATGACGCCGATGTATTTCAATCAAAAATAGTTATCGAATACTGATTAAAGAAGCAGCTAATGAGTTAATGAACAACCATAATTATTTGACAGTTGGAAAAAAGTGCATGCATGTAAAGGGGCAAAACACAATTAATACATTATTAATTTTTACACTTTCAAACAATTGTGAAACACATAAGATGTTTCGTATATTTATATTAAATCTTTTACAAATTCACATGTATTATATATCGAATTAGATGACTTTCGTATTGCTGACAAATTTATGTCACAAACTAGACTTAAATATTGACATCCTCTTGTTCTGTCTATTTAAATATAGTTTGTATGTAAATACCAATGTACCAAACTAGCAATCTTTAATATTGATCTATATTATCACGAATGTATTATTAATAATGACAAATTGAAAACAAATTAGTGACAAAGATGTGATAGTCTCAATTTCAAATTATTAATGATGAAGATCAAATAAAGGCGTATGGCAGGCTTTATGGAAATACCAGTTCTGTTGAATTGATACATGTTTTTGAAGTCTGAAAGTTTCATTTATAAATTGTCGTTTTCGTAACATTTATGTATAATATTTATAAAAATCAATACAATATAAAACCTCCAAATCAAACTGTTATTCAAATATATTACACTTTGTTTGTTAAAAATAAAATATTGAATTATCTTGGTGTGAAACTTTAAATGAGATGTTAATTTCTGTTGATTCTGTTTTATCATAAAGAAATAATTTGCATACCTATCTATTGAAAAATAAGCATTATAAATAGTATGACTTTTATGTTTTCATACTTATGAAAATTATAATAATATACAGTTACATAAACTTTATAATTTTAATAATAATGATATTAATAATGATGATAATAATAACGATTATGATAATGAAACTGATATTGATAATATTAATAATAACGATATTAATTATAATATTATGTTATTGTTAATATTGCTTTTATTTTAGTTATTGTTTTAGAAAGTATGAGAAAATATGATTGACAGCTGACAAATTTCTATGATATTGAATCATAATAGATAAAACAAATTAATATCATTTTACTATTACATCAACATTATTTTAGTGCCATTTATCTTGTAAACGTTTAAAAAAAATAGGTCTTTAGACTAAATTCTTATACACAAATATAGCAAAGTAGTAAACATATTAAACATGTCAACAACATAGCATTAAAAACAACAATAATAATAATATTATTATTATTATTATTAGTATAATTGTACTACTAACTATATTGTTTTAGTTTTCATTTAAGAACTATAAGAAAAATAGAAATTGATAACTAAACAAATGTTTACAAAGATATAACAAACTTACTAGGTTGCGCGGACACAATCATAACCCTCTGACGCTTTCATTTGTCAAAATTATGTAACGTCATTGTTTTTAAATTAAATTGATCATAATTTACTTCATGTTATAACGGATCGCAGGATGATTGTAATGCATATGTTACATACAGATTTAAATGTCGGATAAGATTTTTTATAAAAAAAACGGCAAATAAAAAATAAAATAAAATAAAAGCTAAAGTAACTCAAAAAGTATATATTGTAATGTAAATTTGTACTCAATAAAGTTGGTTTTTAGACAACGCGTTTTCAAGTATAATAATGTTTATAAACAAAAAAAACGCACAATAAATAAGTAAATTAAACATAAGTTTATATCACAAAACGGCTCCTCAAAAGTGGTGGAGGTTAATTGTCTGTAAAGGCGGGCTTCCAACATAAGTTCGAATGAGTAGCAAGCTTTTGAGAAGTTTAGACGGTTTATGATTTTTTTTATACTGTAGATCTTAGGTATATGGCAGAAGGGGGAGGGAGCTCGGCTCTCTATACAGCCTATGCACATTTTTTCGAAATCGAAATTATGGGGTCATAGGTGAGATTAGCTTTTTCCCTAAATGTATTTTTTGCTAAATGACTTCTTTAAGAACAGCATGAAGTATGTTTTTTTAACAAACATTTCACTTTTTTAATATTTGTTTGTTTTTTTACAAGTTTAAAGTTTGAAAAAATAGAAACAGTAAAATACTTTCAATGCAAAAAACACAAATAAAAAAATTAGTTTTCATCTTTTTCTTCAAAACTATTGACGAACAGTACACTGAATTATAACATCAGGAGCATCAACTTCAGATTGGTTGAAAAACACATTATTAATTCTTTTTCAGTATGATCAGCTGAATGTTTTAATTGGATTAAACATTCAACACGAATTTTAACACATTTTAGCTGTTTTCTATATTTCTTTATTTATAAACCTGTATTCTTACATGTTAAGTTAAAATTAGCTGGCCATAGGTACCCGCACTGATTTTATACCATATTATTCATTGCATACTCCTTATTAAGCTGTGTTTGAAGAAACAGCTTCTATAAATGACCTATGATTGCTGGTATTGTTGTAGCTTTTTGTGTTGTTGTTGTTGTTGTTGTTGTTTTTTTTGTTGGTGGTGCTGTTGTTGCTGTTGGTACGGTGGATGATTTGTAGACTCTACTGAATTTTTGCCATTTTTTTCAAAACAATACAAAAACTATTTCACAGAAAGATTTGTTTAAATGAAAATTAAGAACTTAACATTCTACGTTGGTGTCACTTAGGATATTTTTTGTGAAATCAGTATTTATTTAAACACACATTTTATAAGAAAATTGAAATTCATGGTTAACCGAGATTTTAATTTGAAAGCTTAAAGAAAAGTTTATTTAAAACGAATGAAAGAACTGGAAATTCTAAAGTAGAATGTCTGAAAGAAATTTTGCTAAGAATTTATATTTTTTTAAATAATAGACATTTTAGGAGTTTGTGGACTTATCCAATTTATATAGCTCATGATTGATCAAGTTTCTTTTGAAGATTTAGAGGTAATCTTTTAGAAAAAAAAATTGTTAATATAATAATATATAGAATTGTATTAAACAATTACATAATTTTATAAACGTTATTTACATACAAACACAGCTTTTATTGCGTAGCATTTACATAGTATTATACATAGTTATTTTCTTGCAGGATCTGTTCCATTGACAAAGTTGGAATTTTGGAACCATGTTCCATATTTATATTAAACACCATAGGCGTGAAATAAAATGATCAAATATTGTCTGGAACAAAGCAAAAACTCGACAGTTAGCTGAATAATCTGAGCAATATAAATATATGTCAACATGGAAATTTGTTAAAGCAACGGAGACAACTTCTTAAAAAAACATGATTGGCTTCCTGAAAATGTATTCCTTCCTGACCTTCAGAGAAAGATATTATCATATAACAATGAAGATGATAAGCAATGCTAAGACTGGGAGATCAAAAACTAATTTTGACACATAAGTGACAGATCAAAGAGACGTAAAGGCCAATAAATTAGGTGTAACTATTCATCACCAGAGATACTTGGGACTGTTGCTTTATACATGCGACAATCAAAACACCATGATGTAGGAAACATAATTAGAAATATTGGGAAAACATCACTAAGTTATAGCACATGGAGGTGTTATCATTCGAAATTTCTGTATTCCAATAGGCGCTTTAAGTGAAAAAGCTCATGAGACAAACAATAAAGATCTTAAGCAATTCAGAACCCGCCACATACGAAAAATAAATCATGGAACATCAAATGAATATCTATTCCATATACCTTTTGCGTCATCAGATCTTTGTATCTCTTCATTGCGAAAAGAAATAAAGCCCAGCTAATCTTCATCTTTATCCAAAGAAGTGACATCATTACCGATTGAGCCAAAAACTACCTAATAGTGAAATGAATTTATTCAAAGGAATTATTCCCCACATTTATAGATTCGTGATATAAATTTGATTGACAAGTTTAATCTAAATTTATAATAAATTAATTCTATATTATAAAACTGAACTTAAGTTTAAAAATATATTTTTTATACTATATTTTAATTATGTTTTCATGTATTCATTTATTTTGATAAGCCAAATAAACCAAAGATCTAAAAGTAGTTTTGAAAATTGTGATAATTAAAATTAACCACATACACTGTAAACATATATTAGTCATATGGACTATCAAAAGTTAGTCAATAAGATGATGTCAATTTTGACTAATATTTGACTA
>JARUHE010332729.1:0-10820 GCA_031471125.1 Archaeomysis grebnitzkii | reverse complement strand
CCTTAGGTATGCCCTTTACTTTGCCCTTAGGTATGCCCTTTACTTTGCCCTTAGGTATGCCCTTTACTTTGCCCTTAGGTATGGCCTTTACTTTGCCCTTAGGTATGCCCTTTACTTTGCCCTTAGGTATGCCCTTTACTTTGCCCTTAGGTATGCCCTTTACTTTGCCCTTATGTATGCTCTAAAAAATATATCGTCATTTATTTATTATTTTAAAGCTTAAAAAATAGATTCTATTGTTAGCATTACACCTAATTATAGTAATACAATACTAATAATATTTTTATTGTCACCGTATTAGCTTTATTCATAAGACTTGCTACTAATGGAAATCAATTTAAAGAAGTGAGCCTCTCTTATTTTATGAATTTTTCTGTCAAAACATAAGAAAAGTGTTGTCTTTAACAATATTTAATACCTTTGAAAAAATAAATTTTAATCAATAAATTATTACATAAGAATCAAGGATGTAGATATTAAAAGTTTTCAATTAAAAACATAGAAAATATCTTCAACCTAATATTAATCTAGTTATAGTAAGACTAATCTGGATAATTTACCTTTAACTTATCATAGGCACCAACCCAGACTGACAATACAAGTTGGAATTGGTATTATTAATTGAATTATATACTTATAATCCCGCTGTGTGGTGTGTGCTCCCATTGTTCTTTTATCTCAGAGTCTCGACTTTTATCTAAATGGTCACGCCGGATTTCCAGAGACAAAGACAACATTTGTCGAAAGTATCGAATCACCGAACGTAATTGAATTGTTGTCGATGGACAAACATTTCTTCGCGACGGGACGTTGCTGTGGAAGTTGTCGATCCAAAATACACGTTTATTGTTGCTTATCTTTGGCCATTTAGAACATCATGATTTATTCTGGTTGGCTTATCTGATGTGTTGTAAATCATATTAAGGCAATGCTAATTAAAACAATGTTCTGAAATACTTCCTCTAATTACCTCTATACAAAAAATATATGTGATGAGCTTAGATATTGTTTTGCAAAACATTGTCGAATTTAAGCTTATTATTTTATGAATGTTTTATATAGTTTAATCACCCTGTCCAAATGAAAGACACAAATAATTTCAACAAACTTTAAGATAATTTTCACACAAGTTTTATTTTACTATAAATCTCAGCTAACTCTCATGTAACTTTAGTGCAATATATTTATCTCGGTGATGAGCGGGTAGTGAAAATAACTCACGTGTATATAAAGAACAAAACTGCCTCATCCATCATAATCAATGATAGTTTAAGTTAATTTATTTTGCACCTTATTTATCTTAATTATAGTTATTAATTTTTTGCAATTAATCTAGAAATTTTCTACAAAAGAAAAAATAATCAAACACACTATTAATTAAGATTACTCTATCAGTGAATGTTAGACTGTATAACAAAACGAAGTTGATTTATTATTTTTAGTTTGAATTTTCTATTATTTGATCTATATTATAATGTGTTAAAAAAACTATTCTTTTTTGTTTGCTTTCAAATAACATTTTTTATTATGATCTCCCATGTGCATCAAAAAGTAAAATCAAATCATTTAGGCTGAAACTAAGATACATTTTTATAAACATATAAGCAATACCAGTTGAGATAAACACATTTTCAATAAAATGAAATATTTATATATTAAAAATACTTTAAAAATATTAAGTAAAAATTATTTTACAGAAAATTTTCTTTAAATGAAAATAAAGAATGTAACATTCTACAATGGTGTCATTAAGTTTTTTTTTGTGAAATCCGTATTTAATTATTAAAACATACACTTTATAAGACGAATGTCATGATTAACCAAGATTTTAATTGAAGGCTTAGAGAAAATTTTATTGAAAAGAAGTTAAATAACTTGAGATTCTGAGGTAGAATGCCTGACTGGCTAGCTTGCCAAACATTAATATTCTTTTAAATAATAAACATTTTAGGACGTTCTTAGACTCCAGTTCATGATCAACCATTTTTTGAAGGCTTAGAAATAATTTTACTGGAAAAAATGAAAGAAAAGTGTTAATATATTTTAAAGTATAAGATTTTATTAAATATTACATACTTTTAGAAACCTTTCAACCTAAAACCACAGCTTTTAATGAGTAGCCTGTACTCGTTATTCTTTTTAAATAACCCATTTGATCGGCAATTAATAATCGACTTAAAGACTAAAAAATTAAAGTTAGTATTGAATATTACCTTTATTTTATGAGACAAAGTAATCTTTTGAGAGAATGAAATGTTAATTATAGATGGTACTCCGTACATTGAAAAACTTGACTTACTGTTATGTCTGAAATAGTCAAAATAGACATCATCAAATTAACTAACCTTTGTTATATATAACAGCGCACATTTTGTGTTGATTCAATCAACTTTCTTGTGATTCAATCATAATCGTATCACATTGTACTAATCCGATACGATTTTAATTGAATTGCAAGAAATTTGATGTTAATTTTGACTATCTTAAACATAAAAGTTAGTCGTTTACAGTTTAGCTAACTTTAGAAAATCGTTTATAACTAGTTTTTAATGTTTCTTTATTTTCAAGTATACAAGAAAATAATTAAGTTCTTATGCATTCAATGTTAAGCAGCAAACCATAAAAAACTAAACATGATGATACATACTATACTAGTGAAGGAAACTTCAAACTAAAATTTAGATGAAATATTTAAAGTTATCTTTAAAAGAATTAACGTATTTAAAAGGCGTAGCTTATATTTCGAGCCGTGGAGTAATATGCAAATTAGTGCAACCTATTTATTACAAATTTATTTGAAATGTTTATAATAAAAGCATAGAAAAATGTGTTGGTATGTTTAAAAGATATGGTCATAATTATAAAAACAAATAATTAGTTGTATAAAAGCCACTAGGGAACATAATCATTTTTTAGAAAGTAGTGAAACACTTTTGAAATTCACCAACAAAGATAAAACTAATAAAAATATTTCCTTATTTTCCAATAATTGTTGGTTGATGGTCTACATAAAAATATATTTTTTCAAATTTTACGTTTCCAATTTAATAATTTGAATCATATATATTTATAAACTTTTTCTATAGAATATTTAGCTTTTAATGAACAGGCTATACATAGTTATAGAACAAAATAGCTGTATTGAGAATGTACTGCAGTGTAATATAGTTTTGTAAAAATAATTTACAACAAACTAACAAACAAAAGTAGAATTTACAACAAATTAAATATCTTTGATATGTTTAGCCTGAAGCAGCTAAAAATGAACATCACATGTATTAACGCAAGATTTTTAAGTTTGTTTTAAAAAAAAGTTTCGTTGTCAGAAAATAAGTTAAAAACAAAGTACGTTTAGAATGTATGTTTATTTATGTTAAACTTCACACAGGTGAGCATACAGGCTCGATTGTCTTAATTCCAACCGATAAATGAATAAATTGTTTAGTTTTGAGTTTATTATATATTTAATATTATGAATAAAGTTTTGTAAAATTTATTTTGATAATTCTAATTCAGTTTAAAGAAAAATTGAAATTATCTTAAACATGCTTTGTTAACTGATAGTCATGCCACAATATTTCCTCTCTAGCATCTGCGTCATAAAATATAGCAAAAAAATATTTTTAAAAACAATTTAAAAGATGAAATTATTTTTTAAAATATAAATGAGGAAGTATGTTCTTTAGTTTTAATGACATAAAGTATATTGCATCGACAATATCACATTGAGGCAACCCACATTCAACATATACAGGTATACAATTGAAATAAATATTGGTAATTATGTCTAAACTTTATTAATCAAAGGTCAGTTTGAAACATAGGAGACTGGTCAAGACTCTAATGCTTCATGGTCCTAGACTGTAAAAATGTTTTTAATAACTAACATTCAATTGAACAAAGTTTTCTTTCATTTTATTTTTATTTCCCATCGACAGAAGCGTAACAGGAGCCATTCAATGGTCAACACATTAATAAAAAATCTAAAAAAATAAATCATGTTCCTCAAAATGGTGGATAAGGTAAAGACTTGTTTGAGTAGTGTACTTTTTATTGTAAATTTTATGTTTTAATTCTTGTAAATTCTGAAATAAATCATTGTAAACAAACCTATATATTCTTGTTCTAACAACAGATTTAAACGTTTCTTCATGTGATTAAACCATTTATGTTATTTTATTCTGTATCTTAATGATTTATATGTGGAAACAAAACGGTATTGTATTAGGATCTATGATTTTTATTTCATTTGCTTCATTGAATTGTATTAACTCTATTTTAAATTTTGTTTTATCATTTAATCAAGAGACTAAACTATTAAGAATGTTGCTTTCTATTTTATGATGTTTGTTCATGCAAATTAGAAAATATTGGTTGGTAATTTCGTTCATAGGTCGTAGGGACACAGAAGAAAGCATTTTATTGGAAATTAACAAAATGGAATTTTCAGAAATACAATTATTATTACCATAAATTATTTTTTTTAAATATTTAAAATAAAAACAACCAAACAAACACAATTAAAAGTAAATAAAACGTTGATCAAATTATTTGGCGCCTTCACTTAAAGGTAGTTTCTATAAAAAAAACTTTAAAATGATTTCAATTGATTTTTCGATTAATCGGCGTAATTACGATTTGGATAATCGAATTATTAATATTCATTATTAATCAATATTCCTTAATCGATCTATCAATATGGCCGAACCGCTCTAAACGACCGATGATCGTTACAATTACATCAAAATAATTGCCCAATTAGTTCAAAGCTTTGTGCTTGATTAGACATTTTATGTTTTTTAATTTTTCTTTGTTTATCAAATTATTTATTAGAACAACATCAAATCATTAAATTAAATTGTTTAAATAATTACCAAAATTGTTTTATTGGTCTAGCGGGAGCCGCCGCTCGTCAGTTTGATAAAGAGTCTCTACTTAAGCAGAAGTCAATATTGAAATTAAATGAATAAATTAATTAAAAACCACAAAAATTCATAAATAAATAAATAATAATGAAAAAATATAAATATGTTTGAAAAACGACAAAACTATTTGAAAATTATTAAGGCAGGTAATTAATTATTCACGATGAACACATCAACAAATGCTTTGATTTTGTTAAAACAATTTAAACAAAATGTCAAAGGCATGTGTATAGCACCAGTTACTTTTCAGTTTCAAGAAAATAAACAGAAAGAACTATAACTTATCCTACACAACATTGAAGTGCTCAACTTGATCTTTGTAAAACGTGTTAATAACTCATTTTTTAAAGGAAATAATTATCTAAAAATGGATACAGGACCAAAGAGATATTCCTTAAAATTCAAAATCAATGGGTATGCATGGTTCAACTGAGAAAATATAGTTAAGAACAAGAAGTATAAATTGTTTTTTTCATACAATGTTTGACTCAAAGGATAAATTGGGAACATGCAATACATTTTATTTCAAAAACATTACTATTATCAAGAAACCTCAATATTGTTATCTAAAGTTAAAGGATATGCTTAGTAAAATGTTTTCAGTAAAATGTGCTCGTCTTATAGAAATTACATTATGTGAAGGATTAAAAAAATTGTAACTTATTTGTAACAAGACACTTTTGTTTCATCCAAGACTTTTGGAACAATACTTAAAGATTTAATTCGGTCTTTTAATCAATAGCTATTAAACAATAGAATCAATAAATAAAATTAATAACCATAAAATATCAAACTTAAGTACAAAAAATATTCAAATTAGGTCTGAAAGAAACTAAATAGCTTGTAATAAATTTGAACATTTAATTATATAAGTTAATGAAACTATGAAACTGTTAAGACTATTTAATACATTTCATAGAAGGCATAAAACAATGCAAAATTATATCTTTGCAAACAGTTTGTAAGCAACGTAAAATCTATCAAAACATTACAAAAAAACGAAAAAATCAAACATTATACTTAGTTTAAGCTCTGTAAATGCATTGCGTTGCAATTTTTAATTATTTTGTTTTGTTTTACTTTCTATTAAGAATTTGTTTATAATTTTGTTAAAACCTAGCTACGAAAGTATTAAATCAAATATTAAATTTGTTTTGCCTACTTCTAAAACCCATTTATTTTTAACAATAATTGTTTTGTTACGATAAAACGTAAAAACTACATTATTGTTTAGAATTAAACTTAATAACATTGTCCCTTGAAAAAAATGAAAAAGGTATTATAGTTTTAAATAATAAAAATAATCTTGTATTCAAAATATATCTATTTAAAGTGAGCCACCAAAATGAAAACACAGCTGCTCATTAGTATAAAACAAAATTGCTCTTTGTTGGATTCTCACCAACTACTCATATTTCTTGAGCCTTAAACTGCTCTTTAAATAAAAAAAGATTAAAACAAGGATGATATTTGAAAATCGTTTGTTGATTTATGTATCTATGTAAATTTAATAGCTTTGTAATTTGAGTTTTTATAATTACATAAAATTGATTCTAAGTGAATTAGATAAATTGATTAATATCTTGTATTTATAAGACAACTGTACTTCAATGAAAGCGCTTCTAATTAAATCAATTTGTTGTTTAATACTGACATGTAAATTAAAAGTTTCAAACAATTAAGATGTTATCAACATAGTGAAAATTAAATATATTTTTTCATATATTTTTTTAATGTAAATCAGTTGTTATAAAAAATATGTATAAAATTAATAATGTACCGGTATGCATATTTCATCCCATAAATAAATTGAAGCAAATTTTATCTGCATTCTTTGAAGGTATAAACAATTTTTTATTGTTATTTATTATTTATAATAATTATTAACAGATGACCGGATCATTTGACACAGTTTGTACTATAAAAAATAAAAGATAAAATACTAAAGCTGGTGAAAAAAGTATTGAAATTGATCAAATTGTTTGAAAGTTGATAAAACCTATATTGAAGCTAACAAAAACAATACTAAATATGATACATATAGTATTACAGTTTATTAAAGCTAGTATTAAAAACAGTATTGAAGTTGATAATTATAGTATTTATGTTGGTAAAAACAATTTTAATACTGATAAAAACAGTACTAAAAACGGATAAATTTAGTATTACAGCTGACAAAATAGTATTAAAGTCGGGAAAAATAGTATTACAAATTATTAAAACCGTATTAAAGTTGACGAAATTAATATTAAAGCTGATAGTAATTAAAAACGAAAAAAATGTTAATTTTAAGAAGAAACAAACACACCCAAACTATTAATAATTCTTTAGATAGTTGTTTTCCTCGCAATGAAGTCTCTGAACCCTTCTTATTCAAATTCTACCATAGTGTTGATAATTTCTATAGAGTATATGCTCAAGCTCACATAAGACACTAATTAACACCATAACCGCTTCCTGTAACACCGGTGATACATAACTCTGATGACTTATTCCATCTTATGTAGCACTAGTGATACAAATCAAGTTAGTTTTATAAATTTATTAAAAACGTAAACTAACTTGAGTTGTATCACTGGTGTTACTTAAGATGAAATAAGTCATCAGACTTATGTATCACCGGTGTTACAAGAAATGGTTAAAGTGTTGACACTATAATTTAAATGTTTCTTTATCTTACATCAACTGCAAGGCATACTTTTGGGGTATTTTGTAGAATAAAAAATGGTACCTACAGATTAAACATATCATTAACTATCTAATTTATTTTCTTAGCCTTACAGATTATTTTTTATAAAAATCACAATAAATTAATTTAACAAAATTATTTTTAATTGAAGGAAGTACATTTTAATATTGATTATTGACTGCTGCTATAAGGTTGTTAGTTTTGTCATTTTCTTAGCAGATTTGTTTCAAAGTGTGTTGTCTGAACATATAATTGGCCACATCTCACACAAAAATAAAGAAACTAATATGTATAAGATAAGATTAAACTAACAGCCTAATTTATATAAATTAAAAACACTTATAAGATTTTTAGTAATAGTATATTTTATTCTCGCTTTTGAAAAAAATTCATAAATAGCTCAATTTAAAAAAGGTTATATTAATCGATTAGATTAAATTGATAATTGAAACACGAAACCTCCAACGTTTGTATAAAAACGAATGAAATTAACTCAGCTGATCATTTTATTTTTACAAATAAGAAAACTGTTTTGTTGTTGTAAGTTTTTACTTTCGATAGACTCCTTGATGAGCGTTTTTCATTATTTCCAAGTTGGTTGGTTTGTCTGTCATTCAATTTGGTCATATTTATTTTATTTCGGTAGAACTAACACTAGTACTAATACTAATACTAATACTAATACTAATACTAATACTAATACTAATACTAATTGAGATACAATATAATGATAATAATTTAAACTAATACCGAATGTGGTAAAGTGTAATAATGATAATAATTTAAACTAATACCGAATGTGGTAAAGTGTAATAATGAAAAATATCTTGGAAGTTAATACCAACAATTACAATAATTTGTAAAGACCGACAAATTTGTTTACAAAAATCAATAATAATTTTGTATCTTTCAAAATAGATTGTCTCTGTTTTGCTTAATAACAAAAAATATTAAATAAAAAAAAGAAAAGAGATTAAATAAAAGTGATGACTTTAAAATGTTTAAAAGTTATTTCAAATAAATAGTTCTTAAATATTTAAAAGTTTGACTTTTTGATGTTCTAAGCGATAAATACGAGTTGGTGGTGATACAAAAAGAACAAATTGCTTGCAGTTTGAAACCATGCTTTGCCAATCCAAAAAAGTAAAGTTGCAACATTTAAAAATGATTATTTTTCCTATTAAAAATAGGGAATATATTTATTTGTTAGTCAATACATTTTAAAAGAATAAAGGTAATTTAGGATAAAATTGGTACATTTTGAATTGGTATTTCAAAGTATTAATTATAATTAAATGTTATCTTAAAGCATAATAAAACCAATAAAAATGGCATAAAATTTGTAGTATAATTTTTATTGGTTCTTAAACTGTTGTTGTTGCTCGTAAGATGAGATGAATTAGGTCATAGCAACAACATTATTGAGTGGACTTAGTGGTAAGATTTGATGTTTCACAACTCATACATAGGATACATACTTTTCCTGATGATGTTGTGTTGTTGTAATGGTGTAAGGTTCGATAGATTTGATGCAATTGATCATGGCTCAGTGGTAAATCACGGTCTTGTAAGCCATGTGATGGCAGGTTAACTTCCCAGTCATCTTATTTCTCTCAAAAATAATGTAAACCTGATCTCATGTAATCCACATCCACTTGTATTTTAAATACGAATATTTTATTGTTGAAACATGCTTTGGTTGGGACAGTTGTGCATCGATAGAAACGTTTTATTTTAATTACATAATACCATTATATTTATGACAATATTTGTCATATGTGATGTTAACTAACAGTATTACGATACTTGCAATTTATCTAAACAGATTATTTTTCATAGTTAAATTATTTGATAGTTAAATTACTTTAATAGTTAAATTGTTTTTATAGTTAAATTATTTTTATAGTTAAATTATTTTTATAGTTAAATTATTTTTATAGTTAAATTATTTTTATAGTTAAATTATTTTTATAATTAAATTATTTTTATAGTTAAATTATTTTTATAATTAAATTATTTTTATAGTTAAATTATTTTTATAGCTAAGTTTGACGAATTTTGATTAAAAAACTAGATGAGATGTCCAAGGTATGTGATTCTCTTCAAAGACATTATTTATTAAGTCTAACCAAACGCGAATTATTTTTATTTGACAAAACGAAAACATTTTTTTTCAGAAATACCAAATTCGAGCTCAACCTTTTCAGTCCTGAATAATTAGTACATCAGAGGTAAAAGTACGTTGACTTTGGTAGCGGAAACAACATATTGCAAGGCAACATCTTCTTTCCAGGGGCCAAAGGGTTAATACAATAAATATTATTTTATTGCTATAGCTTTTCTATGCAATTTACCAAAACTTGATTGTTTCGATAAACTATCTCCTTTTTTTATTTAAATGTTAATCCATGTTATAAGCTTGAAAGAACTGAACATTGTTTTGATATCAATAGATTGAAAATAGTTTAGAGGTTGCTATTAATAATATTTATATTCAAATTGATGGTATCAACAATTTATACTTGCTATTTTAATTTAATTATCTACATTATTTATATTGTTATACCATTACCATTTAAAGTTCAATAAAATTAACATTATTAATATTATTAGTAATTTGATATTATTAATACTTGAATATATAATTAATATTAACAAATTATTTGTAATATGATATTATTAATATTTAAAATATTATTAATGTTAACAAATTATTATTATAAAAACAATATTAATAGTTTTTAACATTACCTTATGGTCAAGTGTGTGATCACTTGTTCAGCATTTTCACTATAAAATCTTAGATAATAAATAAATAAAACTACAAATATACATTGATTTGCTTATCTTTACTATAATTACATGTTCCAATTATTCTACACATTTACTGTACAGTTTCAAAACTTCTACATCATAAAAAAGATTTACGAGAAGATTTTGTGAAAATCATTGATCTTTCTATTATAATAGAGATGTGAAAACAGGACGAGGTGGAAGAGACTAGTGAGGAACAGTGCCCCATATAAACGTGGGAATACGCTGCAGAAGAAGAAGACGAAGAAGAAGAAGACGAAGAAGAAGAAGAAAAAAAAGAAGGAACAAGAGAAGAAAAAAAAGAAAAAAAAAAGAAGAAAAAAAAAGAAAAAGAAAAAGAAGAAGAAGAAGAAGAAGAAGAAGAAGAAGAAGAATAAAAAAATAAAAATAAA